>CM052093.1:10500440-10524406 GCA_028453745.1 Agapostemon virescens | reverse complement strand
TTTCCCCACTTTTTCGCGATTTTCGACAGGTAGTGAGTCGTCCCTTCAGCGTTTGCCAATATTTGGCAATCTTTGAAGGCGTACCCCGACCAAACTATTAGAGCTATCGACACGAGCCCAACGACAAAATCTTCCTTAAACCTTCCCCTTTAAAAAGAGCACCTTAAATTTAGGCTAGCATTTTAGGGCCCTGCAGGAAGGTCCCTTTTATCAACCCCATTTTCCCATATTCGTGACTTTCACCAGACCGAAAATTTCAAAGTCGTGCCATTGCCCCAATTCGCTTCCAATGGAGCCGGGTATTGAAATACACGATATACGATATATGCTCATAGCGCATATTGCACATTCGACAGCTGTACGGTGTTTACCAGTAATATCTATTGTAGAATAAGTAATGTTTATACACATATTGTTAACTATTGTTAAATAATATTGTTGGATTTATTATTGTTGGATTTTTCCCAGGTAATTTTATAACAGTGTGTATACATATTTGTGTACGCAATTCTCACGTGCGATCTTGACATGTGCACTTTTGTCATAGAACCAAATATATCGGGCACGGTAGATTGCATTATAAATATAGAAAGTTTTAAAAGACTCAGACGTTCGTGCAATGCAAAACAATGGGCAACTCGGCACACAAGTTGTTCTTCTTTTAGCCCAGTCAAAAGTCTTCTAAAAATACACGAGGAATCTTGGCCTATCGAAAAGAACAGTCCAGTTATTTTTAGCCGTATCTTCAACCTCTAATTAAAAATTAATTAACACTTTCCTATTCTTTGTATCTAACAAAAACAGTATGCATTATCGGAATTGTAATATCGTTACATAAATTTTGCCGAATAAACGATCGCTTGAACATTTAGATTATTGCTTGTATCAAGCTGTTTTCAATCCAGACATTTTTAATACGAACAAAACTTGATACCGTGCACGATTTATGGAATCGAAGTGTACTTCGATTTATCGGCCCAAGTGATAACCTTAAGGTCTAATGTGACCCCAGATTGCCATGTCACAAATGCAGATAGCAATTACTGAATTACATATTTTACTTATGAAAAATACGAACGTTCGATCAGCCGACACCGTCTTGCATCGTTTTGCTAGTAACGATTCTGCTACATCACTGCCCACAAAATTCATATTTATGTGTACATGATAATCCATATTTAACTTTGATAATCTTGTTTTGAAAACTTCTTTCCGTCTCAATATTGTTAATCCATAGAATTTATTAATCTACACAATATTCGTAGCTTTACAGACGTCTGTTTATTATTATAAATTGTAATATTTAAATATTTGTACAAGTACCCGTTTTTACATCAACGTTTCCTCCTTTCGATGTATAACTAAAAAGCAATTTGTGTAAACGTGTTAAATGAGCGCCAGTATGACGCAATCTGATTAATGTTGCCCGATATATGACACCAAACAACATCTAGTGACCAAAATCTCTCAATACTTTTCCGACTATCAAATATTCAAAGCGGAAGTATAAATATTGTGAAAAATATGCACTTACACGTCATCTTATTAAAAACTAAAACCATTTGGTAAAATTTCGATATATCAGCATGTGACTTGTAAGTCACACGGCCCCATAGAGGGTTAATGTAAATGTAAAAGAGAAGCTAGCTGTTATAAAAATTCGAAAATGTTCGTGTTCATTCATATTTGTACATTCATAGAGTCGTTTCCTTAATCTTTCGTTAATCGCGTTAATTTTATAGTTATGTCATAAATAAAGATGTTTTGGTGTTAGCCGGTTTTTTAAGATTTTCCTTCAGCTTGAATTACAAGACAAGACTTCACTTTGTCTTGATTTATATATGAATACATGGGATCTGATTCTATTCGTTAATTCCGAAAGCTCTACACTAATACCAATAATTTTCGACACCCCTGATTGTTTCATGTTCCCCAAGTACAAAACAGCCATTATAAAGATATTACACACGCCGGAGCTATGTCTAAGATGTTAGTGTTTGCTAGATATTTGTTTTAATAAGGATTCTGACCGGAAATACTGCATTAGAGCACAATAAGCAAGTACTATAGTTCACGCGAAGTGATCGTTAACGTTGAAGCTCGAAGGCGACACATCATCTTCTTTACAATTGTTTTATTTCCTAGAGATGCCTTAACCCCGAGTCGGATCACTTCGGAATCTCGAAAGTTTAAAATGTTTGGGTACCCAAAATTGTAGACGGGTCGGGATACGAAAAGGTTGCAATGATCGGATACCCGAAAAATTCAAATTCAAAACAAGAGTGTAATGTCGTGAAAAAACGTTATATTCGTGTGACTACTAATTTTTTACGTACTGCAAACTGCGAACGTTGTAAACTTTAATGATCTTGACGTATTCCGATTACAATTTCAAGTATCTGAAATTTAGAAATTTTCAGGATCCCGACCCTACCCGAATCGTATATTTAAAATATCCACAGATCTCTATTAGTAGATTCTGTTTAACTTAAGGGGGGAATACACTTTATAAGATGAAAATTTTCGATTTTTTTTGTTTGAAATTAATTCCAGTATGTGTCTAGAATACGTGTATAAAGTTACGGAGCAAAATTTTATGCATTTTGGGAGATACAGCAAGCCGAGCAGGTAAGCGTCAGGTGCAAGTGGCGTGAAGCTGAAGCGAAAGGTGAATTAGATAATTTTAATCATCCTAGTCCACTTCATCCAGATGTCCTTAAACATTTAAAACCGATATATGAAGAATTTTCAAAGGAGGATTTATTAACCAGGTGTCTAAGTTTCAATTCAACGGTTTGGCGCCTAAATCCAAAGCATCTTTAGTTGCTTAATCTTAATCTGCATCTTAAATTATTGAAACCTCCGCCTTTTTTGCTGCTGGCATTTTTAACGAGAACTACTCAGCTATATTAAAAATAATGAATGTATTAAATATTAATATCGGGCAACAATGCAAATTCTTTGCCGATACGTATGACGCGCAGCGCATAACGAGACAGAAACGCCGCAGACAAAGCAGCACAAAAGAGGCACGAATCTCTCGTAGGATGCACCAAATGGAGCAAAATGAATTTTTTGAAGCCACAGAAGACTTACTATATGGCCCTGCTATAGCGGATTAGTTTCCTCCAGAAGTAAGTGTTCAATAACTACTACTCTAATAGTCGAAAAACTTTAAACGCGTTTTTCTCAATATCATATTTCTGAATCTTGTATACACGATACAGAACGATCTATTGGACCAATTGATCTCATAAGGCGATTTTTCGTTAGGTAATGATAAAATGTCGTCGATGAACTAAAAAAATTCCTAAATAGTTGCATCTTTTCCTTTCAATTTACATTATAAAGTCGAAATTTTTAGCGAAAAATCGTAATTTTTGTACTTGTACAAAAAAACATTTTTGTACTTTTTGTTGGAATTTTTTTAGTTCATCGACGAGATAATTTTATAAGGATTAAAAAAAGCTTTTGTTTTCCTGTTTCAGATGAAAATTAGAGGCTCTAGGATGTACACAAACTGACGATGAGCTGTGAAGATTTATAAATATTGCGAAAAAAAATACATTAATCATTAAAATAATCATAAATATCATGAAAGTTTGAGAATCATTCGCTTTGTAGTTATTCAGAAAAAAATTCCTAAAAATCACTATTTTTTAGGAGCTCTAAAGTGTATACCCTCCTTAAATTTTCAAGTGTCAGCCGTGTCTTCAAGGAAGATATTTCCCAACGTTTCGCAAGCATTGCAGCTAGCTTCATCAGGGGGTCGGAAGACACACTGATACTGGTCTGCATAAAGGAAGCATAAACATTCGATGTCTAGTTATTAGAAGTGAGATCTTTCCAATGAATTTTATCCAATTAATACGGGAATGAAAAAATTGGTGAAACTTTTTTAACATTGAAATTCTTTGATATAGAATTTTAAACTAGAGATACATACAATAACAGTTAACACATTTATTATTCTGTTTAAATCAACAATTTAACATTACTTGCCTATCAAAGGGTTTAGATTAATTAACAATATCTAGAAGTTCTTCAATGAATTTATTAGCTGAAACCTAGCAAATTGTAATATGGCGAAATCCATTAGTAATTGGGTTCTAGATTTTTATACATTTATTGCAAGTGTAAATTTGAAAGATGCAGCTAAATATCCAAACCTATTAACAAATGGTTGAGTAACTCTGTTTTACATAAAAGAACCTTAATAATTTATTTTTAAATAGTAGCCTTAAGAAAATGTATTGAATTATTTTACTTAAAACAACTTAATTTGAAAATGAATTTGTTATTGTTATAGAACAAATTACTGAAAATTCGTCATTTCTTATTCCTTAACACTAGAACTACCAAACCAGTAAAAATGACTGGTCCCTATTTATTGCTTTCGCAATTACTGAAGTTATAAAAATGTTTTCATTAGTAATTTTATGATGTGCTTGTTTAATGAACCACCTGTTACTATAAGAATTCAATGAAATTTGAGTAGATGCAGTTTTGTTATTACTACGAAGCAATGTGTATCGTTGCATTTATTGTTCGGTAGTTCTAGTGTTAATTCCTAGAGAACTTTTAGATGACTGGCTGTAGGTTAACTATTAACAGTATTTTCATTTTGTTTCGATTCAAGACTTCATTCCACTAGGCATAGAAATGTATTCTTCAAGCATAATTTTGTAAAATAATTAAATAATAAGTACATGAATGAATGACAATGATCACATGAACAACAATGGTAACATTGATCCTTAATCAAATTTTTCATTAATCTTCACAATAAACAATTTCTAATAAATTTTCATTTATCTTTTCTTGATTGAATATACTTTCAGAATTTGTTAAATAAAATTACAATGATTGGCAAATAAAACAGCCCGCTAAAGAAAGCAGTTTATATCTTAATATGTCATTGATTGTTACACGAGTACCATATTTTTCATATACAGGGAAAATCTTAAAAGCAATTTAGCAACATTTTGGTAACGGTACAGCAAACGGTACGCGAAACAGAATCGTGCCACTACCAGACTTTCTTTTAAAGAATATAAATAAATATATATACATTAACGATAACACTAAATCAATCTCCGACGAACAACATCGA
Source organism: Agapostemon virescens (assembly GCA_028453745.1). Classification (NCBI taxonomy): domain Eukaryota; kingdom Metazoa; phylum Arthropoda; class Insecta; order Hymenoptera; family Halictidae; genus Agapostemon; species Agapostemon virescens. Next base: position 10,519,293 of record CM052093.1, on the reverse strand, counting down.
CGACAGTTGGTGGCCCATCCAGTTCACAATTGTTCGCACACTTTTCCTTCGATTTCCGATACACGAATCATTCACAGTGACGGAGAACGTCTTTGCGAAAAGAAACTTTTTGTTGAATTCACGCAGAAACCATCTACAGACAAATGAACTTTGTAAGTATACTGCGACACGTGGAATTATCGTACCATGACCTTCGACCGATTGTAAAAAAAATCAAACGCGATGATTATTTTATATCGTTACCGTCCTCTATTTGACATTCGTTTCTGACGATACACAGAATTTTTTCTTCCGTTGAAAATTTTCTTTTTTCTTATGAACAAGTTGTTTGTTATTTGAAGATGATACGGCTTTGTATAAATCGATATTTTCTGTATTTTCAAATAACAAAGCAAAATATTAATATTCAGAAGATTTTATTGTTTATACAATTCCTTTATTACTTGATGATATTTTATTAAATAAATTGATATATCTTGCAATTTCGATAACTAGTTCGATAAGTTTCTTTCAATTCTAAAACTATTGAACGCTACACATCGTTTGCAAAATATTTTACAAAACCTGCAAGACTGCAGCAATTGGAACTTTAGTTGACCTTTATGACAACGTATATATAAGTGAATCAATTTTACTAATAATGTTTCAAAAAGGCCTCTGTATACTTTCAATTCTCATAACATGTTAGAATGAGAGAAAGGTTATTTTAACTCCTTTGACAATTCTAGTATTAAATAATGATTTTTTGAAGGTGTAGGTACAGTATTACTACTTTCATCGCGTAGAGAAGAATTTGCAACTGTGTGAATTTGTGCAAAATTATACAGGGTGTTCCAGCTAAGCTGATCATTTTAAATAATGACTTAACAATACAGGTTATGGTTACTTCAAGACATGGATTTTAAATGGCATCAGGGAGCACATTTTATAAGACGTGCACTTTTTTGTGGATGGAGTTGTTTCAGGGGAAGGAGATGCAAGGTGACCTTGACTCGATTAAACATTTGTTGACCTTCATACATCCTAACCTGATAATTAACGAGATAGACGTATTATCTGTCAATTTCGTCACAACGATCCAGTCTATTTTCTAATGTTATTAATTCTTTATTAACAACGGATCGATTACGTTTATTAAACATAAAACACTATTTTTTAAAACATCGACAAAGATTAGTTTGAGGATACTATTCAGGATATATTTCTGTCGTTCTCGTTGCGTTTGTACTAATATTGTATTTGGTTTTTAATTGTGTTTTTCCAATATTCGCAAACGCTCATCGAACATATTTAATACCATACTGAACTATAAATGTTAACTATAACTATACTCGTTAAATATTACGTTTGGAACGTGTATAAGTCCATTCATTTTTTCTCAAAGTTTGATAGTATATTGGTCTGTGGCACAAGAAATAGATTGCTCCATTAAAAAAAAACAAAATGACATTGAAATCATTAAAATGCTTGCATTTACAAGAAAGAACGTAAATAGATAGATAGATCACCCTGATACCACTTAAAATACCTCTGATAGCTCTTAAAATTCACCAAAAATTAACAAAATTAGTCGAGACACCATGTATATTTCACTAATTTCTGTAGACTTTAGTGCATTGAAATTTACAGGAATGATCATTAACTTTTATCAATTAACCATTCTAATAAATTTCGAATTATCATCTTGAGTTTCATTAAATAAATTATATTAATTGAATGGGATTTCCCTAGACGTTAACGTGACAGCCAATATGTTAATAAATTAATAAATACACATTACTGCATCGACTGTTCATGGAACGACATTTAATTTTCAATTTAAAGTCTAGTTATTTCTAATTTTTTTTCACTCACAACCCTTTCACAACCAAAATATAGAAATAAAAGCGAAATACTCATTATTTTCTCTCTCAGAATGGAAATTAACCCTGTTAGTGCCGAACGACGATATGTCGTTGCGTATCCGATGGCGCATTACTGTTTGCATTGCGAGCGAACTCTATCGTAAAATAAATTTATAAAACGTTATAAATGTTCTAATTTAATTGCAAAAGAATTTAAAAAATTGTTTTAGAGGCTTAACTTGTTAGAAAATAAGGTTCGCTCTATGAAGGTTCTGGGGTTCGACACAGTCTGCTCAAAGAACCGAATCCCTAAATTTTGGCAATGTGAATTACGAAAATGTAATATTTATACTTCATACTACGTAATCTACATAAAGCTGTAATCAAAAAATGATTATTTTTATTTGCAAATATTGTTTGTAGAAGACAAACAAATTTTTATGTTTTTCATGTTTTATATTGGTGTTATTCGTATGGTTTTCAACAAATATCGAAACACAATTCACATTACATTATGTTTTCTTTATTTCGTAATATGCTGCTTTTTGAATTTTGTAAATATCATTCTTAGTTTAGCTTTTATCGGCTTTTTCCCAAACCTTAGGGAATTCGTTAAATTATCCCGGCATTCTTCGCATAGGTACGATACTTTCGCTCGGCACTAAAAAGATTAAAGGAACGGTGAATTAAAACTAGTTGTCACAGAATATAAACAGATCGCTATAAATAAATGTATCAATATTCTTATTAGAGGTGTGCGGGTACTCGATACTTTGGGTTCGGGTCAGGTTGGAAAAAATCGGACGACCTCGGCCAGACGCCCAACACATACGAAAGGCCGGATAGTCCAATATATTCGGGCGGCTTAACAACTTTTGGGCGACATGACACCTCTCTGATTATACAATGCAGCCTAATCGCGTCTGAACGCCAAACATATTTGGCTCACAGAGAGAGTGCATCGGTGTGCACTGTCTTCGGAGCTTCGATTAACACTAAAGCTAACATAACAGGTCAAATGACCCTTTCTAGATTTTCTATTTTGCAATTACTGAAGTTATAAAACTATCTACGCAGAAATTGATTATATAGCTTTTTTATTTCCTCATACATTATAATAAAAATTGCACAAATTCCAAATTAACTAATTCTTGTCACTTTTATAAGACAATATGGGCTAGTCAATTTTACTGCTCGGTAAACAACAGTAAAATTACAGAGTTCGATCCCTTGTTTAAAAAAATGTGCCGTTATAGGGTACACTCAATATTTTCCAAGTTGTTGTTATGGCAACACCGAAGACTAAGCGTACATCGCCATATCACCAGCAGATTAGACGATACACCTGAAGAAGACGGTGCAGCAAGCAAATAAAACATGGGGATTGGCTTCGAATTAGTCGATTATTTTGCAACTATCGTGCTTCGATAATTTTGTACCCGGCAGATGGACGACACGTGCGGCAGATCTATCGAAGCGACGAACGAACATACAGTTATAAATCACGCCATTAACGACCGAAGACAATACGACAAGAAAATCCCTTGACAGTTTCCCACTCCTTAACTTACACTCCTTCCGACACACCCACGTCCAATTAAAAAACGCTACATTCCTCCACCTAAATCGACCTTTAACCAATCACGAGAATACCGAGGCTACAATGAACAGAACACAACGACACACAGAGACAGAAATCGAAATCACGAGAACGCGAAAACAACCACTCCGAACATAGAACGCTACATGTCTTGAAAATGCGAATCACTTGTAACATTGTGTAATAAAGTGTACATAGATCGGAACGAGTGTCATTTATTGCACAACCAAGGTGCTTAGTATCACTTGCTGCATACCGAGAGAAGTCATCGATTCTCATTTTGTTGCCATCGTATACATTGACGATTAAAGGTTGACGAGTATCAGCACAAAATGCAGTTGCGCCAGGTACACTCCCGCACAAAATGGTAGCACATCTTATGTTTTCCCATATTTTATGTTACAAGCTGAATAAATTACATATTTTCTTTTACCAACAACTTGAAGCTTGTCTCTATATGTAATATTACGAAATATCGTACGTAACATATACTTCGACAGGATTGAAACCCCTTGACGTACAATGACGTCTGCTAGACGTCATCCATTTTATGCGCCATTTTAGACTTTGAAAATCGTGCATCGATTTCGATTCGATTCGAGTACCCAGCGATATAAAAAAATGTTCTTTTATCTGCTTGACGTAGCTGTTTATAATGCCTATGTTCTGTATTCTAAGTTGCCTAATTCTATAAACCATTCGACTATAGTAGATTTTCGATCGAATATCAAGGACATCATTTTGAGTAACTTCCGATCCGTTTCCCTGCAGTTTCCGACATAATCGCAAAAAGTCTTGTGGGTTTGTGAGTGGCTTACAAAACGAACTGCTTATTGGAGTGATACCAAATAATGTACCAAATAAGAATCTCAACAGAAAAAATCAAAACAGAACGGTACGTGGGTATATCTGTATAGCCAGTGTCGAAAAGGCATGATCAACATATAAACATTACAAATAATGATATACAAGATATCAAGGAGAAGGTATAGTTCAAGTTGGTTGGGGTTAGTGAGGTGAGGGGGCGGAGAGAATTGGCCGTTAGACCGTCCCGACTACGCTTGCATTCTTCCGCATTTCGCACGAATTTTTACATGTGTGGTCAGGGCCGGCTCTCTCCGCCCCTTCACCTTACTAACCCCAACCAACTACAAATCGATGAAATTGCCGATTTTTGACAAGTTAATCGTGTACAACGCGTATACAGTACGTACTGACTTTATAAATATGGAGCCAGTATTGATAGAGTATGTTTTATCTCTGGAAACTATTTCGATAATAACTGTTTAGGGAACAATTATAAACGGCTAAAATCTTTCGGATGTTACTTCGGAGATTGTCCTTGATAATATATTGGATAGTTGGAAAAGTATTCAGGGATTTTTGTCACTAGATGTTGTTCGATGTCATATATCAGGCAACACTTAATCAGATTGCGCCATACTGACACGAAAGCTGACATTTATCTAATATCCTTCTTGCTTCTTCCATATTTTTCCTATCTATCTCTCTTCCGATGGCTTCCATGTATTTCTTTTTACTATTACTTGGAATTACAATCATGTCGTCTACACGAATCCTGCACTACGAAAAATCTTCCGTCTGTCTTTTGAAAAATAAATAAAAGTCTTCTTCGCATCGGTTTAATCCATTCTTTGATAATACTTCTGTGAGATATAAATTCTTGCATCTTCCTTCTTGATTTAAAAAAACAGACCAGAATTGACCAACAGGAAAGAAAATTGATCAACAGATTGAGATCCAGATCCCAATATTCAAGTCATGTATAATCTTTAGTTCTCATAATCCATAATCCATAATCTCGGACAGAAATATTCGAATAGAGTAGGATCCCTAGTCTGTACATTTCATAATCCTAAGTTTATATTGGAACAAGAACCCCGATAACTAAATCGTGTAGTATCCTTAGTTCTCATAATCCATAACTCAAAGTCCAGATGGCGATTCAGGCCCCAATATTCATTTGTATACACTATAAAATGCGATGTTAACCCTTTGCACTCGAAGCAATTCCATTCTAACATCGAAACCATATTTTTAACTATAATAGCTCCGTCGTACGTAGTTGATTTCCTTCCGTGCATACAATGAAATTAATTACTGTTACTCTCACTTAGAACATTAAAATTTTCATGGATTTCTTAACTGTAGACCTAATAACGTAAAAATTGTTTAAATTATAGTGCGATAATTTTTAGTGGCGCCTTCGAGGCACCATTCGAGTGCAAAGGGCTAAACTAAAAAATACATTGTTTTCATAAATTTTAAGCAATTTCAGGATCGTATCGTTTATGTACTTAAATATTACATCTCAAAAAACTTTAATGTATTTTTGCTCGTTCTAATGGATGATTGCTCCTCTTACATGAGCATGGCCTAACCGGGATTTCCTCTTAATTACTCGTGGCAGCTAAGGTGTTTAATCATAAATCGTTTTATTCAGAATATGTTCAATATAGTATACTGTATTTATTACATCATAACGATCATTCTTTTTAGGACTGCCTTTTGTAGAAACAGCAGACATTTTATTTCTTATTTAATCTTACGATTAAATTTTAGTCTTCAGGAAACGATTCAGCACGGACGTGTTAATATCTCGGAACGTACCGAGTATCTGACTCTGTAATAGTACATTTTCGTAAACAGGAAGTCGAAGACTATAAGTGTGTAAAATGTCAACTAACTCGGAGCCCCAAAGAAGATTGTGCAGTTTGAGGCACTCTTCTTGCGAGCCGAATGTGATGGGTAATTCAATATGATCAGGTTACAATGTATATCCAAGAGGTGTCTTGAATATGTCGCCTGAATGTATTAGGCTACTCAACATTCGCATGCGTCGGACACCCGTCCGGACTCGTCCGATGTTTGTGAATCCAACCCGAGTAGACGAGTAGCCGATACATTGGACGGTCACCTTCAATTCTCACACGTTTTCTCATTCGTAGTCTCTCCTTCATTAGTAGTCACACCACACACATATGTTTAATTTTTTCTTTTGATTCTTTTTGTTTATTGTGTTCATAAATGATTTTGCTTATTACATAGATTAAAGTCTATATTGTTCTAATGACCTTAAAATATCCTGTAAAGGTCAATTTCCTGAATAACTTTGTTTATGTTAAAAAACTTGTTCCTCGCCTTTGATTCATACAGGTTTAAATAATTTGAATGCACAGAAATAAAATGTCAAATTTATATTTACCCAAAACAGGAAAACATTTTCTTTGATATTGATTAATTGAAACGTCTGCGGTGTAGTGATAAGCTGAATGCATTACTATCATATTTATGGAATTTCATTTTCGTTCAGTAATTGATTTCTAAATTGCAAATTTAGAAGTCTTTTAAATTTTCTGGTTTGTCTAATGCATTGAAAAACATGTTACAGTGGACGTAGTTTAGGGTTATTCATATTTTTGTTTTTGATTCCAAATAAGATTTCCAATTGTGTCTCAATTTTGTAACAAAATCTCAGTTTGATCAGGGATGTACACGAAATGGAAAAATTAAATATTTTGTTTCAGAATTGTATTGAATGAATTTCTTCTAATTGTTAGTAATTATATATTCTCTATTTACTATAATTTGTAAGAAATATAATAAAAGCTGTTACAGCTATGTATTGTATAATAGAAAAGATTTTGTGCAAAACAGTTTATGGCATCAAAAATATTTTTTAATTGTTTGTAGTAAAATTGAGGGGCGATCTTTTACATGTGAAAATGTTTCATTCGGATATTTATTTTTATAACATACTTCAAGGTCATTAGAATTGGTTGTTCCAAATCTGTAGAATTACCATAATTTTACCTTCGTATCCATTCTCCGTTGAAAATTGTAAAAGACTCGGTAATTGGACAAAAATTCACCACTTAACGGACTAGAGGTGCGACATATGTATGTTTACGTGTACATTATAAAAGTATACTAGTGTTAATAGTTATGGCTTCGTTTGAATTCTTCCGTCCTGAACGTAGAAATACTTTTCTTAAACAAATAAAAAAATCCTGACAAAGCTCTGTTAACGTAATTATTTTTAACAGCGAAGATCGTTGCTTTCATTTCTCGAGACCGTTTCATAAACACAAATATTCGATAGTTAGAGAGTAAAATAATCAGTCTTCTTCTGGACAAAAATAAAAAGTGTAAAAGTAAAAATTTCTTTATTAATGTTAAAACGGATTAAAGTGAGAATGGAATTAGATTTTGGATCTTTTTACAGTGTCAAAGAAAATAAAGTTTAATATTGATATTTCTTTATACTTGCAGGTTTTCTAGAGTAATTATATTAACCCTTTGCACTCACCCTTGGCAATTTTTACTCAGAGTCGTCATTCGAGTGCAAAAGGTTATCAGCTACAAATTTCACATTTGTCAATGATTTCGTTTATTTCCACGAATCTATTCGCTTTCACTAACACTTGCACCTTTAATTACGCAGAATGATAAGAGTAATAAAATTCGAGTTATTTTCTTTCAGCAAAGTGTTCGATCCAAGCACACTACAAAAGTAAAATTCAATGTTTTAATATCAGTTCTTGCAAATCTCTGGACATGTTTAGATGAACATATTCTCCTAGGTGCTCTTACTTTAAAAAAAATGTGTTGTTTTGAATCATTTCGTGACATTTGAAACATAATATACTAAAAAACGTGATGCCTTTATTTTAGAACTAAATAGATTTCTATTTCTATATGTTTGTAACCAATATATAAGCATTGAAATAAATGTAGACAGACAAGACATACGAAGATGAAGAAATTCTAATTATTATAACCATGAAGTTTATTGTCCTGCGAGAGTTTAATTGCAAGTACACCAAACAGGTTATAAACTGTAATAGGTAACAATTCGTTTCTATCAACGAAAGTAATAAATCTGCCAAAATGTGTGAACTTCAAAATTGTGATCACAAAAGTCTTGAATTAAACTTACTTTTGTTCATCCCCCTCCTTTACTTGTTTTATTGTTTTAAATAAACCATATTCTATTCCCTTTTTATAATTTTATAACATCCATTAGTTTATAAGATGCAGATATTTATAAAAAGCTTTTACTGTTTTAAATAAAATTTCAATTTATAAACTTTGATAAAATTCAGTAGAATTTTTATTCATTTTTAGTCAATATTTTCAATGGAATAATAATTGTGAAGAAAATTACATTTTTTTAACATGCTGTCCAGAGAAGTGGAAAATTATATTGTAGTATTTTTCAATCTATGGGTATTCATTCGATCCAAAATGGCTGCTATTTACACAACAGGTTTTGCACTCTTCAAACAAGTATATAGACAATGTTGAAGTAAAAAATTCTTGAAAAAACTTCGTTTCAGGTATTACTGAATTAAATACAAGAAATGTGAGTAACAATTTGGGCACATTTTTTATAGAATTACCTAAAATTACAAAGGTAATGTCTATGAAAAGAATCTGATATAAAAGGTGGAATATAAAACAATGAAAATGTTTTTAGTGAAGCTTGTTTAGTGTCAATCGCTGTATACGTAATACTTAAGTGTCAGGTTGTCAAAAAATATAATAATGTGTTAAATAACTCCTGTTTCCTAGTCTGTACGTCTTATCAAACAACTGCGAAAGTGAACAATTGTTTTCACATGAACCGAACGAAGGACATAAAAAGATAATTTTAAATTGAAGCACATAGGTGAAGAATATAGATAATAGTAATTTTCGATACGTGGGTATGGGGTCACCGATGACCCACACGAATCGGACCGTATGAAGCTTTAACAATTAAACTATTTTACATAAAATAAAATTTTAAAAATATGAATTGATGTGTCAAAGTTCAAAGAATAGGAATTTGTGATAATTTTATGATAATTTTAACTCTTACAAGGACAGGTAAAAATAAAAAAAAAGACGGTTAAAATGATTTAACTACATACTTCAAGTTACAAAATGATTTGTTTGTAAGTGCTATTCAATTTGTATAGCTAATATTTTGGATGAAACGTGTTCAGAATATTGGAATTAAGTACTAGAAAAGAAGACTCAACTGTTATGAAAGGATCGATTGCTGCAATCAAGCCGAGAAGGAAATGACATAATGTAAAAATATTTTTACGTTCAGGAATACGATTACAGTGTTTTCTCGCGTATTGTAAGACTCTTTAACGAGTAGGTAATGGCAGAATATATTATAAGTGGAGAACTTACAGAATACAGAGAAAAGTTAACAAAACTATTTTCGATTAATTCAACACTGTCACCTTCTTTCTCGCCATAGTATTGGTCTCATGTAACAGTCGTGAATCCTTGAACATCGTCGATGATCGTTGTATTTGTAGTAGAAGTTTTATCGCATTCTTTAGAACCTTTCATGACGAGAGTGAAAATTGTTTCGAAGAGGATATTGAAATTATTTCCTCTGAAAGGTTTCCCAAAACATCATTTATACTCGATATGAAACGACATGTTACATAAATATGTAGACCAGAATCTCTTTTACAGGGTTTTTAAAACATGTTTTTATAAACAATTTGTTAAATTATTTCATTCATATTTACGTGGTTTTCTCATACTTAGACAAAAGCGATTTTGCTCCAGTAATAACGAAACAAATACGTTGCGTTATAGTAGAAACTGACGGTAAATAAAATGGTGACTTTGAGAATATGTTCATTCCATAGCATGTATTTAGGGAATAAATTTCTACACTTTATATTGTGTTTTGTAGTTGTAAGTTAAGTCAGTTTAACGAAATACTATCCTTTTTGAATCATAGACGTCCACCGTGTCAAAAGAGACCCAAGTGTACAATAATTTGGCACAAGTGTAGATTTGTTTTGTTTGAAATATTAGACTGAACAGAAAAATCGTGGCATTTCTGCGATATGAAATTTTTGCGTTCTCTTGCAATCTGTACTTATATTTTATAACGCCGTTCAGCAGAACAAAGCGTCATAGGAATTAAGACCAATCTTTTTATGAAGTATTTGATACGAGGACCAGGCACGAGTTTTCCGTTCAGTTGAATAGTTTGCAATTATTGACACTATAGATATGGCCCTCTGAGTAATTTTTTGATAAATTTGTTTATTCGGAAATTTTTGTAAAAATTATGCAATATCGTTTGACAAATTGGTTCATAAAATCCATTGCATCAAATAGAATTTCTATTATACCAAGATTTTCAAGAACGAATTAAATATCGCATCCAATCCGTATTCTTTTAACAGTATGTATTATTCGTATTCTGAGGCATTTACGCGTCCATAGAATTTTTGTACTTGAAAAACTCGGTATAGAAAAGTGTTTGAAAAAGTTTAAAAAGATTCCCACCTTTTTTTGAAATGTAGTAAAACTTTCAATCGAGTTCCATTATAAGGAAATAAATTCATAAAAGTTTATATTTGCAGACTAGTCATACAAGTAAGTAACTGAAACAATAGATATGACAACAATTATATTTGGGTCAAAATGACCCTGCATTCGTTGCCCGAGGGTTAACAATGACACATAATACAACATTTTTTTCGGAAACATTTTTTCTGAAGCTGCCTATGAAGAGTATTTTTGAACTTTGGCTTTGTTGTATATAGACTGCAGTCTTTAGGTATTTATGACAAAAAAATGGACAGACAAATCATAACACAGTGAGAACATCAGAAGAATCTAAAAATACTGTTATCTTATTTAACACCAGTTTGTTCGAAGATTTTTCATTTTGCACAAAGATCCGCAATATAGTTGTGTGAATTGTCGACTGATTTTGAGAACCATATGAAAAGACTTTGCGAATTAATGTCATGTTTCTCGAAAATCAAAAGATTTCATTTTGTTAAGTAAAAATAATTCGATGGTACGATTTCTTTTATTTTTTCGCAATTTAATATAAAAAAATCTCTTCTTACGATAAAATTGAAACAAAAGCGACGTGTATTGGATTGAATGGAAAATTCGTCCTGTATAAATAAAAATCGAAAGTCGATAAACAATATTATAAAATATTTATCATTTTCTCTGCAATATACAATAACGTAAGCCACCTAACGATAATTCAGTAACCTCAATTCAATGATGATTCTGTAGAAATATTTTCACTCAACCCAATACAATTTGTTAAACACTCGTCATATTTAACATTGAATTTCAGCTTCCGCAACGTAATTAACATATTCTTGGTTTCGATGATCAACCGTCCGTAGAATATTCAATAACTTCATCCCTTCAACACGTGGAAGAATATAGTTTTTATTGTTAATTAAAATAGAAATCTACTTTTTCATAGGTATATGTACACAATAACTGTAGAAAGCTTCCATATCTTCTGAATAATACCTGTTTGTATAATATAAATATATTTGACTTCAATAATGGTGGTTGCAATGTGCCCATTAACAATAAAAGTAAACAATAAATGATTCGGTGAACGCTTAGGATACATTTCAATAGGAAGGAACACCTTAAAAACTATCTGGCACTAGGTTGGAAGCATTATTATTCTTTTATTCTTTGTATTAACACTGCAACGACTTTCAACGAATTTCAACGATTAACAGTTATACTTAATATTTCCATTTATTTATTTATTAGATATTTTTATCTGCTTATGTTTTGCCGATGCACAATTATTGGATTTATGTGCGTAATTGGTACACATTTCATTTTGAAAATTTTTTACAATAATCGCCAGCCATGGCGATAATTAATTCTTTTAAACAGCCGGTTATTGTAGTGTTAATAACAGTCCGATAAAAACGAAAATAGTCTATTCCTAAAATCAATTAAAATAATCTCATAGTATGTATCTACAAAAACAGTTGTAAACAGTAGCACGTGATACCAGTTGTTTTCTGATATAAATGTAAAACTTCTCAAAATATAAAAACACTTTTATTTCGATCTAAGTAGTAATAGTTTACATTATTAAGCTAAATATAGGTATCTTTGATGGAGAAGATGCGCGTGCGTGTAAAAAGCGCTATAAAATATATATGTATGTATATATATGTGTGTGATGTACGTTTACAGGAGATGGAAGAAAATTTCGATGTTATTAAGGGAAGGAGATTCCGAAAATGTAAGAAAGTCGTTTTTGAGACACACTTCGACCACCAGTACTGAGGCCATGCATGTACACTTTGACGCAAGGATTCGTAATGCGAGAGGAACGTATTTTTCAATTAAATTCAGGGCACCAAATTACTTCTAAAACTGCTCTAATTTTGTAAACTGTCACGTTACAAGAATTTCAAAAATTTGAAAACGCCGTGCTGGTGAACCCCAAGCAAATTAACTGTAAATCTTCCTAACCGACTAAAACAAATTTTTGTTCGTGTTATTTTAATAAATCCAACGATATACATTGCTTTGTAATAATAACGAGACTGCGTCTATTAAAACTTCATATAATTCTTGTTATAACATATACGTCATTAACACTTTAACTGCCCAACCAACTTCCTCAAAAATTCCACAAAGTCAATGTAATTTGTTTAATGCAGCAACAATTTAAAACTTAAAATGTCTGACAGATAGTTAGCCTTCAACCTTCTTGTACTCTCCAGATATGAACTATATTGAGTGCAACGAATATATTAGCGTACAATTTTATTTTTAAACATTACAAATAATCCTGTCACCCATATATGGGTGACATGGCAGTCAAAGTGTTAAAGAAGTACATCGAAAAATTTCTGACGAAAACATTTTTATAATTTCAATAATAGCGAAAGAAAAAACTAGGGACCAGTGAAAATGACTGGTTTGATAGTTCTAATGTTAATGTATAGGATGTTTGAAATGTAGTGGACTCGTTGAAAATATACATCGAACAGTAAACAATTCAAAGACAACTTGAAATTTGCCAAACGAATATTCACGTGGTATATCGTCCACATAAAAATACCATTCCAGATAATGCAATTCCCTCGTTTATGCAACTTCATTTGTTAGTTTTAAACAATAAATAATAAGTTCGCGATAAAATTATACAACACAATATAACACCATTCAAATCTATGTTAGAAGAAGTTTTTTCTTCCTGTATACAGAATGTTGCTCATTCGAGAAAACGTTCCACAATACTGTGTTCTAGTTAATACTTTTAGGTACATGAAAATTGCTCGTAACAGCCCCTATTAACTGCAACAAAACTATAAGGCAGTCTTCAAGGTAGTATAGTCTACAAGGCGATACAATGTAACAAGATTCATGATTGAACGTAAAGAAAATAATTTGGTAACAAAAATTTAGTAATATTAAACGATTGAAAACGTAGCTCGAAAAGAAATGGAAGTATTTAAAACATAAAAGCTTCATTTTATATGAAAAAACAAAAAAATAATTTATATAAATCTATATGTATACTTATAACAATGTTACCTGTCTTATAGCATTGTTACGGCTAAAAGTAGGTATTTTTACATTTATTAGTTTTATTATTACCATTTAAATAGCTGTCAATTACAGTTCAATGGTAAATAATGTTTCTCAAAATAACCAATTATACTATACACGTAGAAAAGGTAAATTCTTCTTCGTAACGCAGATTTAAATGTTTTCATATCATATTTTACAGTTTCATCGCAGTGAGTACAGTTCGATTGTAAAGTATATGTACGATGTAAAATAATTTTCATTTCAAACGTATGTGTCAATGACCACATTTGTTAAACGTTAATCGACATTATCAATGTCAACAGCATTCATCTGTTACTACAGAAAGTGATTTGTTCTCCTCGCCATGCAAACCCCATGATATACATACGTAGATATGCGAATTCGTTGAAAAAAATGCGATTATTTAGAAATTAATCAAACCATATGTAAATTACACTTAGAGGTTTAGGTGAGGTTGAATAAGAAAGACAGAAATGATTTTCTAGAATTTCCGACAACAGCGAAACGTATGACATGATAATCTCTATGGTGCTAACAATAAAAATGCTGTGGCAGCTAAAAAATTGTACGTTTATTAAAATAGATGGCTACATAATGTAAACAAGGCTGTGTATCATCTAATAGGAACTATGCTTACAAATATGGTCAGCTTTGTTTGATTCTCAGGTGAATGGGCAAGGATGCTTGAAATGAAACTTATTTCATTCACGACTTTGCAACGAGTAATTTCAAACAATATGGGGTATAATACTTTTGTTTAACATGAGCTTTCGTGGTTTATTGAAATTCGGGAAAGGATATCGGATATCCAACACGTAAAGAATGTAAAAAACGAATTGTTACACCACTGACCCCCTTCACACGATTTTATACACATGCTAAATATTTATTATTGCCCATTTCGATTTCATGGAATAATTATATATGCTCAAACATCGTTTCCTCTCGATTACTCCACACTACGGATCTGCTTGACAAAGTATATATCCGTGTAACATACAGTTCCTTGTTCTTTATATAGAAAGCACTTTATACGAAGAGAACTATTACAAAATATAACGATATTTTCCATACAGCTCATCTTACCGATAGTTTTCATTTTATTGTATAAGTATGTGTATCACCTATTGCCTGAAATCGATCAAAGGCAAACATTTCAAGACTCGCTTGTAACGATCGCGATTACAAAATATACACTCATCGTTAGGCTGTAGATTATACGCGTCTAATAACACATTTTTGATTTTTTTAAAACTCTAATCTCTATATTCTTTGGAACGTAATAGGATCGCCGATAGAAAGAGTAATATTTTCCGTGATTTCGACTCCTACAAAACAATTCACGAAGAAAACTTACGTCTGCATACAAATCTACAGTCTAGTAATTACGATGCCTTAGAATGCCTATCTTATAACTTGAATCGCTACAAAATTCTCGAGTTTGATCGTGTTATCGAATGCTACTATCGAATTGGTTCGTCGTTATTGTGGTTCATTATTCGAGGCAGTAGCAAGATCAAAGGCTATCGATTCGTTATAAACGACATTGGTGTTTTCGAATTCGGCTAGTTCACCGATTGCATACCTTGAAAATCACTCCGCAGAACAAACATGCCTAAAATGTCTCGCAATTCTACTCTCACCCCTCGAATCGCCGCGAAAACATTCCAATGTTCTTCTCTGAGCGCGATCTACCTCGGTCGATCGTTAGCCTAAGCGATTCATCCGTCGTTCATCGAGGTTGCTCGGAAACGTCTTCGAACTCTTTATAATCCCATAAAAATTCTTTCCTCCTCTCGCGCGCAATTCGAAATTCCTCGATCAGAATTCGAAAAGTAGAATAAAAACATTCGACGAACTGTTTTGCACTCCGTACGCTTCGCCCATAAATAAAAGTTCTCATCTCGAAAGAGTAGTATCCTCTCTGAAACACCGAGTTTCATAGTCCGCGTAAAACCAATCTCCACAAAACCAAGCACAGTTCGCAACGCTAAAAACCACTCTGATCAAATCAATTCCCTTTAAAAAATAGTCAACTCGATAGAAGACAGAGAAACAGAAATAAGTTACATAGAAAATCATATATATACATGTATATATATACAATGTTCACCGTTCGAACCTCGCAACAAAAAGAATTCCGTCTGACGTTCACCTCCGCGTTAATATAATATACTTCTAGATACAAGTAGATATGCTTGTGCAAACAAGGAACAACGAACGTGTAAAAAATATCAGTCTAACGGCTGCGTCATATTCTTCCGGTCCACTCGAAGACTCTCTTCCGGAGACGAGATGGCAGGAAAGAATAATAATTGACGTCAGTGTTTGTGTTTGTATGTGTGTGTGTGATCCCTGCTCGGCGATCAGGCTCGTTCTGTACAGTAGCTACACTTTAGGAACGTTTATCAATCCGTAGGCTGTCGCTGTCTCTTCTTGATAGGGTCCATCGTGCTCTTCAGAATATATTTATCATCCATCGTTAGCAACCCATCGCGAACAACAGCCTCCATCAGTAAAACACCGGTGACCACTCGTGCTCGCGACTCTCGGAGGCGGTGATGGGTATGTATCCGACGGTGGACGACGTAGGCAGACATTGAAAACAGTAATTAGCCCCAGCATTGTTGTCCCAGTACTGTTCGCCCTTGCACTGAAAGCGGACAGCGAATTCCAACCGTTGCCCCACGGACAACGTGTGACAGTAAAGAACAAACGAGAAAGTGTCGCTAAAACCATCGCAAGAGTTCAGCACGTAGGTGGCCTGCAGGTCGCTGTAGTTTCTCCAGGAGTTCAACGTGTACCTTATGTGCACGGACTTGTGAAAGTCCAGGTTGATCACCCTAACCGTTCCCTGGATGCTCAAGGAAATCGGATCTTGGACGAGGGCGTTCTCCAAACAGACTCTACGTTCTCTAACCAGGTCCAGGAAGTTAGGCATGCCTCCTGGCTGCTGGAACAACGGCACCAGCGTCCTGTCCAGCTTCCGGCCAGGCAACACGCATCCCGAGGATCGCCTGGTGTCCGAATAACTGCTCTCCCAGTTGTTCGAGACTGTGTTCACAGGACTGGAGTCCTTCTGGAAGATGTCGTTGTATATCAAGTCGCTGTACGCCGAATTAGGCACTTTCGGGATCTCGTCCAGGAAAGTTCGGACATCCGCCAAGTCCAGACCCAGCACGTCCGCGAATCTTACGATCTTCTTCCTCCCTGGAGTCCCCGGAGGAGTTTTCCCGGTCTTCAAAGAGGAACAACGTCGGACCTTCTGCGGCCTTTCTTCCTCCTCTTCTTCCTCTTCGACCGCTTCGCTGATCACCTGGCTGGGAATGGGTATGTCGTCTCTGACGGTCGGACTGGTCGTCAACTTTTGCAGTAGGATGCACATCTTGTCCTCGTCGCTCTTGTTCGTTACGCTGCCGTTCTCGATCTGCAGTTGAACCTCGTTCTTCAACGTCTCGACGACTCTCTCGCCCGAGGGACACTCCAAGGTCAGTGCGCCTGGTATGTTAATCATGCTGCTGTAGGTAGAATGATCGCCCTGCTCGTTGTTCGCAGTTTCCTCAAGCTTCAACGGGCCGAACACTGGCTGCAACAGATCGGCTTTCGGCTTTTCCTCGTCGTAGGGTAGTTCTTCTTCGTTCGTGTTCTCCGAGGAGTCTGTCGACTCGTCCTGCACCAGATTTCGAACGTTGTTAATATCCTCCAGCTTCCCGTTCTCCGCAATTCCATTCACAAAGTCAACCTGATCGACGCCAAGCGGCGTTTTCTCGTCGCTTTTATGAGAATTCAGTATCCTCGGCCCGTGGATAGGTATTTCCGAGTCGGAATGCGACTTGGGAAGTCGAATCTGTGGTATGATCGTAGTAGGCATGAGTTTGGTAGGACTCTCATCTTGAAGGGACATAGTATTCTCGTCGAACGTGCTCCAAAGCGACTCGTGACTCGGTGAAGTGGTTTCCAAAGAGCTTTTTTCATTCGAATCCTCCGAGTTTGGCACAGCTTCGCTGCCCCTGAGTTCGTTGACGTTGTTTCTCTGGAAAGAGACACTGGATTCTGAGGTATCCTCGGAATGCTGCTCTCCTAAGCTGACTTCCGGTCGCCTACGGTAAATTAAACCTTTGCCTTTCGTCGTTTCGCAACCATTTGAGAGATTCGAGAAAGTGATTTCGCTGTCCGAGGTGGTTATGGGGTCGAAATAGACTTCGTTTTTCTTCTCGACGTCCGAGGATTCCGGGTCGAAGAAAAGCTCCGAAGAATCGCTATCCGGCGATGTTCCGGTGATGGGCGACGCGAACACACAGCCGGATTCCAAATCCAAATTCGAGGGAACCGCTTTGGGCCCGTTGGTCGAGTTGTTGCGATCGTGGTGATTCATTTTTAACACTTCCGGATTTACCAGCAGGTCCGCCAGTTCTGCAGCGGTGGCTTCTTCGGCTGGCGAGCTGAGACCGTCTTCGATGTCGAGGTCGAAATCATAACAGATGTCCGTTTTTGAATTGTGACGAGGCTGGTGTTGCAGAACGTGGTTGGTCGTTGTGTCGTTTGAGATTGGTTTGGATGTAGACGAGGGACACAGCCAGGACGTCTCCTTCGGATTCGCGTCCAAGATTTTCTGTGAACTATCTTCGCTTCCCAGCGACTTTAGTCGACGATGAAGACGTCTGGCGAAGGCCTCCGCTCGACCGCGACAACTGCTGGGGAATAGAGAGCCAACTAGGCCGCAGGAAGAGCCTCCGCCATGGGCGCTGCCCGCCGAATCTGTGCTACCCATCTCGAGGACGGACGAACTGGATGATCCGGAGGCGTGTTGGCCCTCCGAGGGCGAGGTGGTGATGCTACTAGGGTCCTCCGACTCTTGGCTTCCGCTGTTCGCCTGGAAAAAAAGAGATAATACACTTTAGCGTAAAGAAGTCGGTTTGCCGGATTTGATAATCTATGAGAGAGCGAAAATATGTTGATACGGAAGATCTGAGTTATATGTAAAACGTACCTTCTACGAATATGTAAACATAAC
>CM052093.1:10473467-10495440 GCA_028453745.1 Agapostemon virescens | reverse complement strand
TTTAAGCTCCCATAAGTTTCATCAAAATCGGATTTTCGCATCTGAATATGTTCCCTTGTCAGCCGCTAACACCGGCCCAGGGAAAAACTCGGATATCGGGGTAAAAATAACTCTTTACCCGCTTTACCTGGGCTAGAGACACCACATCAGGCAGCCAAATTCGCAAGGTCTGACATCGTCCTTTACCAGCAAAAGTCTTTGATACGTGACTAGTACGGCTATCTCAGGTATACGTACATACCTGATAACCGGCCTCGCATGGAAAAGGACCCTTTCGCAGGAAACGACTTTCCACCTCCCTTCGAAGGGCACTCTGTCCTTCTGTTCGGAGGTGGACAAAAAGCCCTCCGAAAACGTCGGGGGGCTTGTTTTCGTTTTGATCGCTGTACTACGTCCACGCCAGTTGTGTCTGCATTTTTACACACGTTGCCGCCATCTTATATTTGCGTATTAACCCGCGTGCTAACCGTTCGGCTTCCTAATCATTATTTTCTCATCTAGTCAAAATAAACCTCGGGTAGTTGTACAAAATGTGGCTAGACTTTGTAGTTTCTTAGCAGACCCTATCCAGTTCCATACAAAGCCTAGTACCACCTCAATTTGCTCGCTTCCGTTCTGAAAATTTCGATATTAAAGATGCACCTCGCTCTGGTCGACCAATCACTGAAAAAGTCGATGAAATAATGCAAATGGTTGAGCAAGATCGGTATATAAGCAGTCATGAGATTGCTAGAGAACTAAATATTCATCATTCAATCGTTTTGGATCATTTGCAGATGGCTAGATACAAAAAAGAAATTCGATGTTTGGCTGCCTTGTGAGTTAACTGAGAAAAATTGGATGCACCGAGTTTCCAACTGCGATTCATTGCTCAAACGTAATGAAATCGAAACATTTTTGAAAAGATTGATAACGGGCGATGAAAAATGGATCACATACGACAAGAATGTGCGAAGAAGATCGTGGACAAAGGCCAGTGAATCATCACAAACGGTGGCAAAACCAGGATTGACGCCAAGAAAGGTGATGCTGTGTATTTGGTGGGATTGTAAGGGAATTGTCTATCATGAATCTCTACTGTCAACAATTAACCAGATTACAGCAATCGATTAAGAAAAATAGACCAGAATTAATCAACAGAAAAATTGTTGTGTTCCATTATGCCAACGTCAACCCACACATAAGTTTGATGACTCGGTAAAAATTAAGAGAGCTTGGCCGAAAAGTTTTGATGCATCCACCGTATAACCTACACCTTGTATCATCAGATTGTCGTTTGTTTCGATTTCTGTAAAATTACCTTGATGGTAAAAAGTTGGATTCAAAAAAGGATTGTGAAAATCACTTGGCCAAGTTTTTAGCCGATAAACCACAGAAGTTGTATTTCAGTGGGATTATGGCTCTACTCCAAAAATGGCAAAAGGTCATACATAATAATGGTCATAATTGAATACAATTCATTTTGAATAAAAGAAGCATTTAATAAAAAAATCATAAAAATCTCTCAATACTTTTTCGATTATCCAATAAATAACATATTAATGTGTAAATTCGATACCGTTAGTCTCCAGCAATTGACATAGCATTTAATGCGTCAATCAGCTTGCATACCCAATATCCTTCTTGCTTCTTCCATATTTTTCCTATCTATCTCTCTTCCGATGACTTCCATGTATTTCTTCTTATCATTACTTGGAATCACATACATGTCGTCTACACGAATCCTACACTACGAAAAATCTTCCGACTATCTTTTGAAAAATAAACGGCCTTCTTTGCATTGGTTCAATTCATTCTTCAATGACACTTCTGTGAGACATAAATTCTTGCATCTTCCTGCTTGCTTCAAGCCGTATACAGTTTTCTTCAGCCGACACGTACAATTATTCTTCTCTTCATAACCCTTTGGCATCTCTAAAAATGTCGCTCCCTGCAATTTTCTATGCAAGATGGTCGGTTTGGTATCAGTTTTATCTTTCTTTTTACTTCTATAATTAAACTAAGCAGCAATCTGGTTATTCGAACATCTATCACAGGTGCAAATGATTCGCTATAATTATAGTATGGTCACTGCTCGCAACCAACCGCCACTAAGAGGATTTTATATCTTTTTTCTTTACTAGCAGAATCTTATTTAATATTATACAGCCACTTGCTGTTAACACTTGTTATTATTTAGGTCATCAAGCAAAATCCTAAACCTGATGTTTGTGCATTGACTTCATCTTTTCATTCGTTGTTTTTATAGTTTTTTGATTCTTCTGTTTGCCTCGTATTTTTTGGAATTTGCTTGTCCAGTATCATTATGACATAGTTCTTACCCCGTATCCTTTCAGATCTTCTTAATCCTTTTTCCAGCTCTTCGTTCATCTTCTTCCTGTTAGATATGTCTTCTCTTAACTACCTCTCTTGATATTTTTCTTGACTGCCTTCTATTTGTACTTTTCACTTCCTTATCTCCTGCTTCTGCTAGATCCTCTTCTCTTTCGTATTCATCTTGCCTTTCGCTTTGCTCTTTAAATCTTTCTACATCTACGATTTCATAAATTCTATCTTTAACTTCGAGGAATCTACTGAACGTTTTCTTTATCGTTAAGCTACACTTACAATAAAAACAATCATACGCAGATATATTGTGAGTGAATTGTTAAAAATATCGAAGTTAGATTATAAACGGTTACGAAAAGCAATTTTACAAAAGCGCTGTAGATAGACATTTATATAACCAGTTTACTGAATCGTACGTTTTTAGTGATATAAGTGCATAAACATTCGCGGTCTAACTATTTTTACTTTCTTTCTGCAAATTTTGAAATCATGGTCTTGATAAATGTATAGTGACGTTACAGTCTCCGAAAATGGCTGACCGAACAGCTATGAATACAATGTTGCACATAAACTGCAACGAATGTAAGCCCGTGACTGTCAGTTTCAGAATAGTCTCAATGATTATACGTATAGCTAATGACTGATCTGCCAAAAACTAAATTTATTCAGAATATAATTAGGTTGTAGTTGCAAATGCGAGGAACAGATGA
Source organism: Agapostemon virescens (assembly GCA_028453745.1). Taxonomy (NCBI): domain Eukaryota; kingdom Metazoa; phylum Arthropoda; class Insecta; order Hymenoptera; family Halictidae; genus Agapostemon; species Agapostemon virescens. Next base: position 10,492,402 of record CM052093.1, on the reverse strand, counting down.
AGGTGAGTGCAAAATTGATCTTCCTTGCTTTTATTAATGTTTCATGTGATTTTGTTCACGTGTCTTTTTTATGAACTATGATTCGCATTCGTGAAGGATTAACATTCGATTATCGAATTATGAAATGTGAACGAAAGATCAAGTTTTTCTTAACCCTTTGCACTCCGAGCAATTTTAACTCCAAAATCAAGACATTTATTTTACGTAGAATAATTACATTGTACATGGTTCATTTCTTTTCTTGCATATTAAATTTATTACTGTTATTTGTACGTACAACAGTTCAATTTTTAACGACTTATGAAACGCAATTATGATCTTGTAATAGTTGTTTTGAATAATAGTATGACAATTTTTAGCGTCGCCTCAGAGGAGCCATCTTCTTTTTCTTTCGTAAAGCTGTTTAGACAAATATTTTAAACGAAAAAATGTGCACTTTCCTTCACTGCCTAACTGTATTGCTATGCTGTACGATAAAATGAATTTCTACTTGTTAATTTCATACGAATCAGTAGTATACTTATCAAAATATTAATAAGGACAATGTGTCCAAAACTTTATCTTGTAAGTTCCTACTGAACTATTCTCAAATACATATTTTTTTCAAAGACAAATTGAAATATTATTCTATAGATAATATTTAGATTATAATTAAGTATTAAAATCTTTATTCAACATCTGCATTCCAGATTTTTATGTAATTGTAAATTATCAATAAATAATTTTTCAAAAATATATTGAAAGACTGTATGCTTTTATAAAGAGTTTGTTAAATTCTAAATAAAGTGAGAAGTCCTTTAACCGGTTAACTGCGTTCAACGTGTATGCACGTCAATCAAGATCTTCATTGTAGTGCGATTCACGTGTAAAATAAAAAATTAACAGTTACTATGAAAACTCGAAATTTGAATAAGATGAAACAAAAATGTCATTTCACAGTGTGTTTTCTTTATATTATTAATAAGATTGTAATATATTTTATAAGTAAGGTTTCATTATTAACAATGACAACTTTTCCAACAACGAATTGTTAAGTTTTTATGGATGTGGTGCAAAGCTGAGGCGAAAGGTGAATTAGATAATATTAATCACCCTAGTCCACTTCACCCAGATGTCCTTAACACGTTAAGCGCCACGCCGAATTTCTGTGCCTTTCCGTTCAAGCCACGGTTAGCCGTCAGGCGGGCCGTTCGCCGATAGACGAATCAGAGTATAAACAGTCGGGTAATATAACGCGTGCCGCGATAGCAGAACGAAAAATCTGTCGCCGATCCGTAGGAACCGACGAGGCCTGAAGGGAAAGTCCAGCGCCGGTCCCCAGGGACCGGCGTGGCGCTTAACGTGTTAAACACTTAAAACCGATATATGAAGAACTTTCAAAGAAGAATTTATTAACCAGTTGTCTAGGTGGACACACACAGAATTACAATGAAAGTTTCAATTCAACGGATTGGCGCTTAAATCCAAAGCATTTAAATTCTGGAGCAAGAATTATCGACACCTCCGCCTTTATTGCGGCTGGTATTTTTGACGAGGGCTACTCAGCTATATTAAAAATAATGAATGTATTAAATATTAATATCGGGCAACAATACAAATTCTTTGACAATACGTATGACGCGCAGCGCATAACGAGACAGGAACGCCGCAGACAAAGCAGCACAAAAGAGGCACGAATCTCTCGTAGGATGCACCAAATGGAACAAAATGAATTTTTTGAAGCCACAGAAGACTTACTATATGGTCCTGGTATAGCGGATTAGTTTCTTCCAGAAGTAAGTGTTCAATAACTACTACTCTAATAGTCGAAAAACTTTAAACGCGTTTTTCTCAATATCATATTTCTGAATCTTGTGTACACGATACAGAACGATCTATTGGACCAATTGAGCTCCTAAGGCGATTTTTCGTTAGGTAATGATAAAATGTCGTCGACGAACTAAAAAAATTCCTAAATAGTTGCATTTTTTCCTTTCAATTTACATTATAAAGTCGAAATTTTTAGCGAAAAATCGTAACTTTTTCAATAAAGCTCAAAATTTTTGCATTTTTGTACTTTTTATTGGAATTTTTTTAGTTCATCGACGAAATAATTTTATAAGGATTAAAAAAAACTTTTTTTTTCCTGTTTCAGATGAAAATTAGAGGCTCTAGGATGTACACAAACTGACGATGCGCGTGGCGCGGAGCTGTGAAGATTTGTAAATATTGCGAAAAAAAATTCATTAATCGTTAAAATAGAAAATTTTTTGAATTGTTTAAATATAGAACATAATATAATGAATGTTTGAGAATGATTCGCTTTGTAGTTATTGAGAAAAAAATTCCTAAAAAGTGTATTCCCCCCTTAATTCCGCACCCTATGAGGGATTTCTAAATCTAAATTCCGCAGTCGACTTGTTAAAAAGCTTTGTATCGTTGAATGTACAGAATACTGAGAAATAGTGTATTCAATAAACGTATACAACCTACAGACTATTTTATATTATATTGTTATGGCAGCTGTCCATATGGAGTCGCCATAATGAAAAATTACTTCAGGGTGAACAACTTCTAAAAAAATAATAAAACATAGGTGTCGTTACGGATCTGTTGTATGAACAGACAATCGGGAGTAGTCGAAGTGCACACAACGCGCAACAATATTATTCTCCATAATATCTTTACTAGAAATAATTACATGCACATGTATTATGCACTGAAAGGTGCATTTCATAAATAGTATATATATGTATTTTTATTATTACTTAATATTAGTGATATTATTATTATTATATAATAATATTGTTATGATTGATATTGTTATCATTATTATTACAATCATTGTTTTCATTATCTTACATACGAACGTCATTCCATAATCATCATTTATCTTGTACCACAACGTCATTCCACGATCATCATTTATCATTGTCAATCGACGTTATTCTATGATCTTTTAATCAAACATTCCAACATTCTCCATAAATCCATAATTGCACCCATGACTTGCCCTTAACACTGTGTCTCACCTTACAATTCTAGCTCTCATAATGCCTAAACCCCCATCGTATGGTATACTTCATTTTCCCTCAAAACATTTAGTATAATAACAGTGTAGTAATAATATAGTGACAGTATAGTAAATTTGTAGTAACAGTATAGCGAGAGTATAGTAATAGTATAGTAAATTTGTAATGTCAGTATAGTAAAATTATAGTAAGAACATAGGAAGAGTGTAGTAAGAGTGTAGTAACAATATAGTAAGAGTGTAGTAAGAGTATAGTCATAGTATAGTAAGAGTAACAGTAACAAATACTAACAGGCAGTAACAGCAAAAGAGATTTCCCATTCCAACACAGTCAACAAGTTCTTTCCATCGTACAAGAAGATTCTTACCGAACTATTCGCATAATCTGCGCTTACAAAGTTTATCTCTCCTCATGTTTCTGAAAAATTCTCCCATTGCGTTGTGACAAGATAATATATTATAACAATTAAACGAAATTGAAATGTATTATATATTCATGTTCAATCAAAATTTCAATTACAACTCAGTTTATGATTGCAAATATGTGACAGTGACGTTGACAAAGGCGTAAACAGAGCAATGAGATAGAATATCGATTACTTTATTTACCATGAAAACGTGCACTCGACTAAAACGATAAAAATTACGATAAAGTGGGGAATCATAATCTTCTTCGACCTCTGAAGCGATTACTCGCATTGCCTAATAGACACGTGATCATACTATTACACCGTTAGAGGTACAAAGAGCATTACATTGTTGTTATTGTAATGGCTTTAAATTGCGTGCACTGAGCGTCACAACGTATAATTCCGTAGTATAAGGTGCTTGAATTATATACTATAGTGTGTATACATACAAGCCCTTCAGTTCATACACAGATTTACGAGACCATTTGTTTGCGTCTCAATGACAGATCTACTGAGAATTTATTACATTCTTTCAAGGCCGTAATAATTGTCAAGTAATATGGAGAAAAAAAACTAATACAAATTGTCGTGCCTATCGTTGATATTTTGAAAAGTTTGTTATCATAAATGCAATTCAATGACACAGTAATTGAACAAAATGTCCCATAGTCTTACACAAGCATTCTAACGCTTCTACAGCTCATATATGGACCGTTTATTTTGAAAGTGGTGTAAGTTCTTTTTTTTTTTAAATTAGATATAACGTAATTTATGCTTAATTTAGTGTAAACTTTTTGTTCATACTAATTAGTATTTAATATCTTAAAAAATGCCTATGATTTGTTCAATTTAAAATTGGCCGGTAAAAGAAATTGCGTAACCATTGATTATGAAAGTTCAATTTCCATAGACAGAAAAAATGGCATTACGAAAAAAGAATTTCCTGTACACACCACAGGATTATTATGACGTTATAAACCAATGTAGACAACATAATAAATTTATTTTACACGAAATGAAACGAGAGAATTTCGTTTCAACAAATAATCTACAAAACGCAATTAAAAAACAGATAAGAAGAAACACTAATGGAGAAAAAGTAAATTGGTTGCAAATATGTTGGATGAGATTTTGCAAAAGTGCACCGTATACTATTTTATATAAAACATCAATGGAGAACACAGAATTCAAGACTCTAAATTTATCACCTATATGTCGGGGAAGACCGCCAAAATTTGAAAAAATCGCCCTAGCACCTTTGTATCACGATGCCAGGCCTATTACATACGAAAAATATAAGGATATGCAGCAGCTATTACCTTATATACCTCCTGTGCATCATGAATATTTCAAAACACTGTCACACGAAGAGCATAAATAATTAATAATACCAATATCTTGTGTTAAGTTTCACAATATATAAATATAATTAACGTTCAAAATAAAAAATACTAATTCTATTTTATTTCTTGTTATTATTTATAAACAAAATTGGATTAATATGAAATATATTTTAAGTGATATTTGTTATTTCAAAATTGAAATTAAATGATATTTACAATTGACCAATTATGAAAGTGGTGTAAGTTCATTTGCAGTCTGGAAATAAATATTATTTTAGTTAAATTCGCCTAAAAGAAATTTACATAATCAAATTCCATATTGATAAATTAGTACAAACATTCCCAGACTTCACATAATTAACCTATATTTTTTAATTGTCAGATCTGCTAACATTTAATTTTCTCGAAACAGAAGAAAATAGACTTGCACCACTTTCAAAATAAACGGTCCATATCAATTTGACATAAATGTTATTAAGTCTTAGCACTCGAGTGGCGACACTGAAGCGCCACGAAAAATTGACACATTATTATTTAAAACAATTTCAACATTGCTATCTTTAAATCTAAGAAGTTGATAAAAATTTAACGTTTGTAAGGACGAATTACAGTGGAAACCCCAGACACATGAGATGAAATAATTGATGTAGAATGAAAATACCCTACCTCGCAAGATTTTAAAACAGTTTCGAGTGCAAAAGGTTAATTCTAAATAAATCATTTTGTTACTTATGAACGTTGGAAATATTTTTGTATTTAAATCTACCTTTTCTAGTCTTTTTATATCTACATAGTTTTCCATTTTTTAAGAACATTTACCACATTGTTTATTTAACATTAAAAAAGAAATTAAATTGAAAAAGCAAAGGTCGAATAAAGATTGAGAAATAAAACACCCTTGAGTTCTAGGATGGTCATTAATTAATATTTATAAAGGAAATGAAATAATAAAATCAAGAACGTACTAAAGCATAACCGTTTAAACGAGCAATGGGTCCTCTTCCTAGAATTAATGATTAATTAATTAAACAATCTCCAATAACTTATAACAGTTTTCATAAGTGACATATTTACGTCTCGTACCTAAATTATATTTTAAAATTACAATCTATCAATTGCGTATTTCTTTTAGTTTAACACATTGAACGGCACACATAATTATTTACATTCGGGGTTTTTAAACGTTTCATTCACAAAATCTAAAATGTTCAATTGCATTTCTTAAAATCATTTCAATCCAAAAGTTACTTTAATTGCATGCAAAAATTGTATCACTGTAATTACATTTTTCAGTATACATAGAAAAATATATTAACTACTTATGCACCAAGTATGACATAATGAACAATTATAATACATAGTATAATAAATAATAATGTGTACAGTAAATATGAATTATATGTACATTATTTAAATGGATTTATTCCATGCATTAGTCCACTGCACTGTTCTGGATAGAAACGGAATTGTAATATTACGTTTCTTAACCATATTATCGATTATTATAAACATTTAATTATTATGTACATGAGGAATAGGTCCATCTCAGTAATTTCAATGACATTGAATGTATCATGAAGGTCAATGTCCTAAGTAATTTTGGGAGTAATAAATATACTTATAGCCACCGATTAAATTTAGTTTCAAATGTATACGCAAATGTATTTTTAATAGCTTGCATTCTATTAATTCGAAGTGTTTCATAGTCTAGAAATGCAATAATGTCATTTATGAATCATCATTAGTTCACAATCCAAGGAATTTGTTCGATGTTTGTTTACTGTTTGAATTGATGGTAATTATTTATTTAAAGACAACCTTAATAACTGCATTTTTTATATTTTGAAATTTTATGGTAATAATAATGACTATCAAAATTGATGTAAATAAAGATGATTTTTTCTACTTAGTACAAGAACTTTAGTTTTGGTTTATATTATCTGACTTATGAATGTATAGTTTGTCGAATTACCAAAAATGCATTTATAAAATCCTATGCAAAATAATTCCATGTAGGTACATATCATTCTGCATTCAAAAAGTAAATTTTTATTGACTAAAATCAGTTAGAATATTACCTTAAAATTATTATTCCAATAAGCAGATATTTTTTTCATTATATTTACTTAAGTAATACCAAAGTAAAAATATTTAACCTAATGAAATAGTAATAACAATATATTAAGTGATTTAGTATCCAACGTTAGGAAACATAAAATACACACAATAACAAGAATATATTGGAATAAAAATAATTTATGTACTAACATAACTATTGTATTGCATAGAATTAAGATTATGCATTCTTCTCGCATGTGTAATCGTCTTAAGGATTACGACGTGACGTACAGATTTTATGAGCGTATATCAACGTATGAGTTTGATATTTGCATATACTAATCACTTGTACGAAAATATGAATATAATTATTTACAGCATATTTAAGATTACTTTCATCTTTCTTAGCTGGTCTGGTTTTCATAAATTTTAGCACAAACTATGGCTAACCGGATATTAGAATTCTTTACGTTAATTAAACTGATATAATATATTATAGTAGTATGGCATAATCTAAATTATACAAGTATGAAAAAGAAACGAATCTAATAGATAATCTGTTCCTGTAACATATTTCTATTCGTATCTATGATGTACATGTGATAAAAAATATAATAATGTACTTCTAATGCTAACGATATAAATTAATTATGCAAAGATAAAAATTAATAAATTAAACAACTTTATTTACTAGGAATTATTGTCTTACTAGTCGAGTTGAAAAGTTCCTTGATTGTAAATGACATTTAATTAGGCACAACTGTAAATCTTATATGTATCAGGTGCATTTATGTGGTATAAAACTACTCATCTCATGCAGTGGTGAAGAATTTATAAAATATTAAAATTTTTATTAGCCTTCAAAATATTCTGAAACATGAGATTCTATGAATCTATAAATCATCTATTAATCTATAAATCTTATCCAAACTATGTACCATCATTTACTATATTTTACAATGGTAGAATACGCAAAAATTTTAACGTCTGAATATAAATGACTCGTGTAAATATTCTTGCATGACTCCAAGTACAAAATACACATGTGCCCGTTGACATCACACATGACAGTCATACGAACACGTAAGGGATGCGTGTTAACATTCTATTACGTTACCGATTAACCAACTGGTTAATTACTGCCTCAAAATAGCGGCTTGTTTGTAAACTAAGCAACGGAAGTGAACTCTCGTTGAAAACATCGAGAAGAAATTTCAACGAAGATCACAAGATTGGCTCGCAGCCATATTACTAATAGAAAGAAGAGCGTGCGCAGGACACGCAGATGAACGTCATTTTGAACTACGTGCTTAAATTTTGACGCGCAAAACGCCAGACGTCGCAATCAGTCGTACATTCGAGTCAGTTCGTATGGTGCAGAAATAAAAGTACTATGACTGTTTCACTGTTTACAACAAGTACAAACTGTTTACCAGTTCGTAGTTCGTCGATCATTAATGAAATATAATTTAGTATAGTCATTCAAAACATTTGAGCCACTAGGACCAAACAACCCTTAGACCTTTCCTCTTCCACGTCATTCTTTCCACAGCACACCTTTCCCTCTCTCTTCCACATTTCCCTTTCAAAAATTAAATATTTATATAGCAGTCCACCGAAACATTTCGAGTTTTTTCCCCCTTGCGAAGTCAAGACCGGAATGTTACGTATTATACTTATACTCGTCACCGTGTACGTCAATTAAGTAAAACTTCTTACGATTTTTTTATAAAACGTTGCACTCGATTTCTAAACCCAGAATCCAGCAGTATATCGTCGGATTTATTATTCGTTAGGTCTAGTGTTAATTTAGATGAGACAATTACATTGCCTAATAAACGATAGACATTTATTGAGAAAACATTATACACTGTTATTACAAGGTATTACAATAAGATTTATAATCTATAGACGAAATTTAACCCTTAGCACTCGAACGGTGACTCTGAAGCACCAATAAAAATTGCCGCGCTATTATTTAAAAAATTTTTACATGGCTTTGTTTGTATCTAAAAAAATTGACAAAAGTTTAACTGCTGTAAGGGGAAATAATAATAATAATTTCCAGATGAATAAACCGACGTAAATCATCTACGATGGAAATATTTTGGATCAGAAGGATGCCTTGGTTTTGAAATTAAAACAGCTTCGAGTGCAAAGGGTTAATAAAATGTCTGACATTTAAAAATAATTTTATAACGAACACCATGTTTCTCTAAACAAAGTCTGTTTTCAGAAAATACATTTCATTTGTAGACACTATATAATATATATATAATGAAGACAATATTTAAAAAAAAAATGCATTTAACACGTTTCGCGTCACGTGTTCTGTTCGATAATGCAAGAGTTCAAAATATATAGTTGTACAATTTTAGAACTGTAAAATATACATGTATGGATACGCGTGGTGAAAGTGAGAAACAAACATAATGAGTGAAACAAAAATGTTTGAAGTGTAGGTCATGTGATTAAAGGAATGAGTATAACTGAAGGAGTTTTTTGAAAGATGACTGTTATAGATCGTTTTATTTACTTATATTAGTTTACAGTTAAGATGTCATATTGTGTTAAATATACAGATATTTATTAACTTTAATAATGTGATCTTTTGCCTAAACAATACATATAATAATACCAGTAGCAAGAGGATGGTAATATTTTAACTGAAAACTTGTACGTACGAGTTAATAATGTTTATAGTCCTTAAAGTAGTGAAGTAACGTACGATAGTATTTCAATCTTTAATCCTCCGAATACTGGGATGTGCGGTCCTGTACTGGGGTCATTTCTGACCCACATCGACATTTAACCTAACCCAACGTGTTTACGATTCCTCAAGATTTGCACATGTATATATAAACACCAACACGTTGGTGGTCGCTCGAAATTTGAGGTCTTCCCAAGTTACCCTAACACCTCTTCCACAATTTAAATAAATATAGTATGTATCACAGTATCGTGATTTATGTGAAAATAATATTTATTTAATATTCCTATTTCACGTATTACATGTTACAATATGATTTTGTGTATGGTTGTTACAGAAGCGGAGAAAGTGGTGGTGGGGAGTTTATGTCTCTGTGTACGTGGTACGAAGCCAACGAGTCAAAAGAGACTCCGGCATAGTACTCTGACGGTTAATTAGAATATCAAAGAGTCTGAATGAATAGTCGAGTAAGAGCGACTCGGAACGGCAAGTTTTAAACTTTCAGCAAAATTCTGGAGACCCGAAATATAAAAAGAATGTAAAAGCAAATCGATCATTAAAACTTAAGAAAATGAGGATACTCTCTTAGACCTCACCTGACAGTTATTACAAAAATAGATTATCCTTATTTATCTAGATTATCGTAGTCGCCAATATTTAGGTGCATTTATTAATGTATTAACAGAACGTAATTTGTTATTTTTCATATGATATTTTATACTGTCAGTCACTGGCGACTGTCGCGGTCTGGACGGAAAGTTTAGCTAAACTTTCTTCAACTAATCGCTACATTTTCCGTTCAGACCGCGTCAGTCACCGGTGACTGACGGTGACACTTAACGCATTAATAAAATTAGTTTCGCTTTGGAATAATTTCTTACGAAATTGTTAATCGCCGTTTGTTGACTGCAAGCAGACTCTTAAGAAATTTCCGATAAATAAAATATCAAAAAATACAAGCCCAATTTGAATCGAAGCGAGAACAAAGGAATAGTGGCGCGTTCAAGAAGAGTGTGCTTTCACCTTATGTCTGCTCCACCATTCCATGTGCACGCGATAAAAACCGAGTCGAGTTCTCAGCAAAAGCAACGCAGTCGCGAAACGATGCACACAGAGATAAAGAGGAAGTAACGCCCTCGTTTCGCTTTCTGCTTTGCAATCGCAGAAGTCTGGCAATTATTTTTGGCGCCAAGCTCGCCGTAGCCGATCATCGAAAGTAATTGGTCAAGAAATGGAGCGTGATGACCACCATGAGTCCATCCACTGGATCGATCCCACAGAATGCACGCTGTGCTTCCCAAACAAAATATCGATCGATAAAATTTTACCATCATCCGTGACTAACAATGAAATACAGTTCTCTTAAAACATACCAGAAATTTTTTTTCAAAACTGAATAATTTGTTTTTTATTCATATCACAATGAGAAAAATGAGAAATATTTCTGATGCGTTAATCAGACGATGTGGGAATTGGAACAACGTAAAAATAGAAGTGACACAGTTTCTGGACAGCATTAGCTAGCGTCCTAGTAAACTAATTTATTCTAGACATACGAATGTTGATAAGTGTTTTCGAAATTTTGTAAACTGGCACAATGGTTGCTAAAAAGGCTCAGGCTTAAAATTTCGTTTTATATACAGTGTGCACTCACCGGTTTCACAAAAATTGTTTCGGAATTACAGGCAAACTTTGAGGTTTGTGCAATGAACAAGCGACACAATTTACAATGGTTATAATACTTCCACGAAAACACCAGTCATTACTTTTAATTTTGAGTTCACAATACAGATTGCTTATCTGTGAAATAACCAAAATTTTATTCCATAGATACAAATACATTATAATGTACACAAATGGAATGAATATTGTATTTCTATTATAATATTATATTAATATTATTCTTCTATTATAATTACAACATGATGTAATATTATATTATATAAATTGAACTGAATTTTTTTACCAATGCGTCAGTCAATATGACATCATGAAAAACCATACTGGGTGAAATCTCAGCCCTGTATCTCAATCAGGAGGGTAGTTATGGGGTAAAAACGAAAAAATGGTTTTTGGCCTATTTTCCTTAGTTAATGATGTTTAAAAATTCTAATAAAAATGTAAGATATTTAAAAAAACCGAAATACATACTCTGCAAATAGTTTCCGATTTTTAAATCGAAAAACCTGCTTGTAAAAAATTAAAAACCTCGAAAAAATACAGATTTCACATGGAAGTTCTAGGGTGACAATCTTTATATTTTTACAGTACCTGTATACGATTACAATAGTTGTTTATGAATTTTTTCATATTTTTATTTGTGCTGCGTCGTTATTGAGAAAAATAAAAACTGATTTTTCACTCGTGACGAAGAGCTTATACAAAGTCTAAAAAATACAAATATTACGCCTTCCTTTTTAAACAAAATCAAATTTTATTCTTCTGTAATCACTATTTAAGCATTGAAATAAATGTAGCAGTGTAAAAGACATAATTTTTCTGTTCTTTTCCGTAATATTTTCGGCGATAAAGAAGTTATAATGATTTTAATTATAGTGAAAATGGTATGGCAAAGGGTTAACCTGCAATTGCAATAAGTATAAACATCTTACATTCTTTGACGCTTGTTTTCTTCGCATCAACTAATGTCGATGACATCTTCAGGATTACGTACAGCCATTTAAAACAGACCACTTGAATAACTCGGGTCGTGTTGGTGATAGAAATAAACGTGTCAGACGAAATTTGCTAGGTTTCGTGAGTGGCATTATTCCGCATAAATAGTCTTTTGTAAATGGACGTCTAGACGACATACAAAGGTCAACTCTGTTTTTTAAATTAGAATCATTTATTTTTCTATGTTTTATGTAATAGGGCGTTTTAAGATACGTACAGTGACCCAGAATTCAAGGTTATTCAAGACCATTGAAAGTTAACTGCAATGAAAAACGTCTACTTTGAGGAGCTCATCGAACGTTTTCACGACTGTCGCATCGCTCTTGTAATCACTTACTATTACGAGCCATTGAATGTAAATAAACCCATTCCCGCTCCTCGTAAACGTAAATATATTAATAACGTACATATTATTATTAGTTTGCGATATCCTGTCGACCTAATAACTGCAGCTCGCGTTTCGAAAATATGCTTTACAAAAGCCGAGAAAGTCGATATCGAAATATAGAAACAAAGGTATAGATTCTAATCCACATTTTAGTAGAAGAAAATTGTGCTCATAATTATAAAAGTGGTCTAAGTCATATATTTTTTTTTTCGAGATATCTAATGAATTGCATTTGAATAAATTAAAAAATATTTTTACATTATGCGACATTTTAATTTATAATTTTATTAGTCTTGATTAATGGAAATTTATTGTGAATATGAAATTTTGTGTGAATTTCATACGAAAATGTTGTTTTTAAAGTTTGAACTGACTTAGATCATTTCCAAAATTAACTGAATGTCCTATAAATGACTTAAAGCAATAAAGAACTATGAGTTTTATTTGAAACAATAACTTTAATGAAATAATTCATGAAAATTTATTAATTATTTTTAAAAAGTAATCCATTTTTATCATTTCGAGTTTTTAAGATTCTTAAAATGTTCCTGAAAAACTGGAGGAATGTATGGAATGTATTAAACACATAATAGCTTTATGTTTTTCTTTCGTTACTGGTCTACTGGTGGTGTATAATGGAAGTAATTTAATATTTCCGTATATTTTTGGTGTTCCACCTTTAGGTGAAAGATCCAAATCGTGGAATTTAGAATCATCTAAAGAAGTTTTATAGAACATTTTATAAGGTTCATTTTTCAAGAATCTCATCCATTGAATTTGCAGCCAAGAGACAGATTCGCCCGCGGTATTTTTTACTCTTCTTGTTATTGACTCTTCTAGTGATTTCATTGAAATAAAATCCGGCTGTGACATTCGTTTTATCGAAAATGTATTTCTTCTTCTACACTTTTCTATCAATTCATAATAATGCTCAGGGTTGTATAAGTAATTTGCTTTTTTTATTTTCATTTTTATCAACCCAAAATCACGGTCACTCGGTTGAAAGGAATGACCCGATACCAAAAATTTGTGGTCTACTGTTTCAATATTATTATTTGATGACTGAGCAATTTTCATCCATGTCAATGCTACTTTAATGTTACGATTTTGGCTTGAACAAGCATCACTGTAAGCTATTACGTGTTTTTGATTAGTTATATCCTCCATATACAGAGGGCCACGTGCCATTTTCAAGTTATGTTTATATAATTTCTTTAAATTTTTGACTTAGACCACTTTCATAATTAACACTAAATGAATTCCATATAATGTTGAAATTACAACCACTATCTAATGGTTCATTTTTTACGATATCGTAAAAATTACATTGAATAAATTTAGTTTAAAATAATGTGGTGTGAAATAATTGATAAACTCATTTTTTTTAAATTTTGACTTAAACCACTTTCATAATTATGGGCACAATTGACATATTGGGTTGTCCGAAAAGTTCGTGCAGATTGTGACGGACGATTGAAAGGCAACGCATTTAAGTTTTGGTATATGTTTATTAAAAATAAAAACTAATTGGCACGAACATTCCGAACAATCCAATATATATCGTGGCTTACGAAATTTTTCAGATATTCTTTATACCTAAATAACTTTTTTAAGATTGGACCAAACGTCTTGACTTTTGCTGATTAATTAAATGCACTGATTTAATAAATAATATGCGAAAAAGATTTTCAAAAAGTTGCAGTTGGTATGAATTACATGTCAAATAAAAAAGGAACTTTTTAAATATCTTTTATTTGAGCCAGGTACTAAAACTTTTGAAGATGCTTCTTGTGTTAGATTCCCGATATTTAATAAATATTTTATTTGAGCTTAGTACACGGTAATCTTACAATGGACACTTAGGATAATTTTCTACTGCTATACGATTGTGTTGCTCTCTCTTTACCTTGTATTCGTAAAAATCTTTTTTGAGGGAAAAGTGTTCTGCTTGTAAAAGGTCGGAAGTTTGGTATTGCAAGTGGTGGGGATGAGGATTAGGACCAATAGGAATTGTTGGAAATTACTAAGGTTCGAAGGATCAGGCATGATTGAAGGATGGTGAGTAAGGATTTCAAGGGTCGAATGCGTAACTGTAAATAGGAGATAGCGTGACTGGAGACAGAATTTAGATTTCACTTATCTTAACTTAAACACGAAGAGTTAAAAATATTTGCTTAATCTATGAGGTATCCAACACTTGTACATCTATAATAGTTATACACATGCAAAAAACTTCATTGAAATTAATCGACATACACGTGAGTATCAGCACTCGACATTGATATCGTCTTCTTATTAAGATGTTGAAGCAGGTAATAATTTCTGGACTACCATTGACTATTAGCGTTGGAACTTCATAGTTAGTACGTCCAACGCAGACCAAAACAATTCAATCATGCGAATAGCTGAACATCCGGGCCGCGCTCTGGTTGACAATGGAAACACGTGACCCTCCTCATAATGAAAAACCGTGGTCGTAACAATGAACGAATTAGATCAGTGGTAGTATTAACGTAACTCTGTATAGGTCACCTTAACATGTTAAATTAATTGTACTATACTATTTGCAGTGACTCGTAAGTACAAAATACTGAATATATTAAAAAGAAAATCTGTTTTTGATGAAATCTTTCAATAAATTTTCTTTTAGAAAATTTGAACCTATAATTTAATATTATATAAATTATAAAATATTACACTTTATGCTTTAAATTTATCCTTAACACTAATACTACCGAGTCATAAATGCTGTTGATGTATAGTGCTTTGTAATAATAGCAAGACTGCATTTATTAAGACCTCGTATAGTTTTCATAGTAATGTCTGCTTCAATGAATAAGTTCAGTCGAAACATTTTGATCAGAAAACTTTTATAATTTCAATAATTGTGGACGATAAAATTAGGGACCAGTCATTTTGACTGGTTCGGTAGTTCTAGTGTTAATTCATCTTAGAAGCTAGTATTAGCTTCGTGGATAATGTATGTCTCTCTTTTTTAAGAAATGCAATTACTCTAGAAAAAAGTCATCATTGTTTCTTAAATTTTGTCTATGTACAACTGAGATAGATAATGTACAATCGCGAGAATTGATAATCTAGACGCGTGCTGATAACGAAAAGGTTGTTGACTCGGCGATTGATCGCAGCGATATACGTTTTGTCGATACATCGAAAGTTTCGTTTATGTAAAAATATAGTAACGTGGTCGTAACGTGATAACTGAAGTTACGACTTCTCGGCGATAAATAACTGTGTAATTTCTTTAGATCAGCGACCGATTAAATAACTTCACAGATACCGACCATGGTCAAATATTGACCACGCTTAACACAGAAACTCATACCGAACATTCTTGACTGGAATTGTTGAAATATTCTTTGTACACTTTGATATCTGATTTATACATATGTATATTGGATACTCCGAAGAGTATTAAGAGATTTTTGTCACTAGTTGTTGTTTGATGTCATATATCGGGCAACACTAATCAGATCGCGTCATACTGACGCGCGTTTGAGAGTTGACATTTCAGTCTACAATTTTCATTCAGACAGTTTAGTATTTTGTTAATCGTGTCAATAGCAATATTAGTGTGAAAATGTGTGAAATTTCTGAAAAAATTCTACCATTTACAATTATTTCGAAATTATTTTTGCATATCATTTAGTAAATTAGTGCTTCTAATTATTCCAGAAAAGTCAAACCGTTTGGTTCAATTTTCAAAAAGTTATTCAGTTTTAAAGTGTCCGAACTCTTTCGCCAGCCACTGTATATTAGTTTCCAAGTAGTGAGTACGTATTGAACAATAATATTTGATACTTCATCGATTCATAATGCAAAAGTTAGATAGCTTCGTTTAAAGAAATCAAGGTGACTTTCAAATTTCTAAATGTCGCCACCCATAATAAAAATGTTTGAATCACAATACTTCCTCCATTATACCACACAAGCATTTTTCATGTAAAGTTTTTTATATTATAACAAATGATGGAATTATTTAAGGTGTTCCAAATTATTGGTCCACCCTGTATGTATAAGACTACCCCACGTGAATAGTTGCTAATCAGTTGTAGAGGGATCGCAGTGTTGATTGGCCACTCGCCTTGTACGAGTAAAGGCGATAAATCTGTCGCGATAAATTGCGATGCTGGCCTAGTCGTGGGTCAAGTAGCTGCGATTTAAACTGTGCCGGTGAATGGTCGGGCATATATAAAACGATGGTTCAACAATAAACCAAGAATAGATTCTTCTTTGGAGGCAAGTGACATCGGCACGTGTACCTCACAAATGTTAACAAAAAATCCATATGTATAATAACAGCGTCAAACTCCTATTTTGGGTAAAATTTTCGAACTCAAGAATTTCTCGTAGAATACACTCGCATTTTACAAATTATTCAAGGTGTATTTTCTATGACATTATACAGATTTAAGTATGGTTAATTCATCAATGATTCAGATATATATTTGGTTCGTATTAAATTTAATTTCCTCTTTCTGATTTATATTGAAAAGAAAACAAAAACAAAAAATTAAATTTATATCGTACAATAAGGATCAATGTAAAATTTAAAGATACCAAGTGGTATGATAGACGTCATAGCACAAAAAATGGTTATAGTACCAATAACGACAAGGTAGATTTCAGTTAAAAAAGTAAAATAAAATAATTTTTTTAGTCGTTACTAATTGTCAGCAGCAAGGGTTACTCCGAATAGTCTTTAAACATCTTTAAATGCTTATAATATTACAGAAATATACTTTGTATTTGCGAGAGTCTGTAAAACCTTTTCATACAAAAAAAGCACTTTAATAGTTTTATGAATGAAGTACATTCTTGCATTTGCATGTATGATTTTCTTTTTAAAATTAAATCTTGTGAAACTGCATTGTGCAAAAGTGATTAATGCAACATAGAAAATGAAGCCAAAGTTGTCAAATATTGATATCAACAAGTAGTTGTTTTTATCTGAGCTGTAAAGACGCCAAATATCTCTTAAAAAAAACAATTTTCCAATAAATAAATTGATTTACTTGGCATAGTAATATAAAAGATTTTATCATACATTGTAATATGTGATTATTATCTAGTACATAGCCAACTTGATGACACGGTTTTCCTTGTTTTAAAATCCCTATATTCTATAAGATTCTAAATCTTATAATTGCAGCAATACTAATTATTTTTTAAAAGACATTTATGAGAATCGGAATTTTCTGCAGACTATTTCTAATGAGATTTTCATTTGTTTCGAACAGTTGTGGAGCAAAGAACTCGTTTCACAGATTCTTTCGATTAGTTCTATTTATAATTATTTCATTATCCTAAATAATAAAATAATTTATTAATACTAATAATATTTCTAACAATGCGCTTAATATTTTTGAGAATCAATTGTTGAATGGCCAGTTGTCTGTACAATCAGCAATATACTTTTTATCAAGTTAATTCATTGCCTGCGTGTCAAACTGCAATCATTTACTTTATGACAACCAAAGCCAACCTTGAAGCACAATGTGACAAAAAACTCGTACTGTTCCACTCTATTTTGTATAATATATAAAATTTAATTTTACGAAAATCATTAAACACAAGGATTGAAATTTCAACCCCCAAGTCATCGCTATATTCGAATTCAAGTTACAAATCAATCACAGTAAACTGATCGTGTGAATTTCGTATAATAAAAAATTGAATTTGCAATCGTAGTTTTACGAAAAATGATAAACGTAACTTATATTTAAAAACTACAATTACTTTATCCTACTTTATCCACCGTCGTCGAAATTTCAACAACCTCTTCTGTATTGATCAAAGCTTTCTCATTTTAGATAGCAATAATTAAAAAATAACAAGGAGTAATACTGTTCTCACTGTTCACTGTAAAATGTTAAACTTAAATAAAAGTAATTGTTGTAATGGCAGTTGCACAGTGTTCCTGTTAAGTCATGAATAATTCTGGTCTGGCAGCTGAAAGCCGTCTTTAATTCCGACGTGTCTGAAGGATTCAAAGAATTCGTCTTCATCGATTCGTTTAATTAAGAACGTTGTACATACAGTTTGTGATCGAAATTCTCTTATTATAATTTCCAGCTTGACCGATAGCAATACCACGCTCAAAACTGTCGCCAATTCGAGAAATAGATATTTTCACCTCTTCTATGAAATTATATACAACAAGGGGTTAATTGCAAGTATACTAAACAATGGACAGCAATGGAGGTCCAACAAAGTAATGAAACTAATATCGTAACTGAGTATATAAATAGGAACCACCTAGTTGTAGAACTAAATTACTCTTGTCCACACAGCTTGCTTACTCGTTCCATTCTTTTAGACA
>CM052093.1:10423964-10463467 GCA_028453745.1 Agapostemon virescens | reverse complement strand
ATCGCTTAGGATGATTTTGCTCGAAAAATCAGCATCCACATGTTGATATTCAATAATCCATTCCACGAACTCTCTTCGCTGTTCATAGTTATTAGGCTTCAGTTGTTGTGTTAATTGAATTTTGTGAGCATGGAGACACAGATTTTTTGTGAGTATACGCTGTAGAGAGCTTCTTGGAATTTGCAATTCTTGTCCACGACGCAGAATTGATGTTCCTGGGTTTTCATCAACATTCTCACGCACTGCTTCGATATTGACATTTGAACGGTTTGTTTTTGGACGACCGGTGTGTTTAGCGTCTCCGACTGATCCAGTCTCCCTGAATTTTTCAATTAATCTTTTCACAGTTGACGAGGTTAAAACACTATTTTGATCATATTTCGTATAAAATTTTCGAACTGCAGCCGCCAAACTTTAATTATTTTTTAAATATTGTGCAATAATGAAAACACGTTGTTGTGTCGTATAACGCTCCATTTTTACTAACCTTAAACTCTCAGCTGTCAAATTGTTCTTTTTTCAGGGTTGCCAACAATTTACTGAAAAAATAGCTGCAAATTCAAATCTTGCGTTAATTTTGGGACACCCTTTAGAAACTCCTTGACAGTGAACAGATTAACAAGCAGCAAATTATTCCTTTAAACCTATTTGGCGTATACGGTGCAGGACCAAATTGCAATGCCGAAACAAGGTATTTTATTAATTTATATTTTGCATAATTGAAAGACGAAAGCTGATATTGGATAGTCGGAAAAGTGTTGAGAGATTTTTGTCACTAGATGTTGCTTGATGTCGGATATCGAGCAACACTAATCAGATTGCGTCATACTGACGCGTATTTGAGACGCGACAGTTCAGTCTATAATTTTCATGAAGACAGTTTCTTATTTCGTCAATCGTGTCAAAAGTAATATTTGAAGGAATTGAGGAAAGAATGCTGTTAGTTATTTTATATACATAAAATACAACTTTCCTTCTTATTTTACAAACAAAATTACGATTGGTTCCGTTTATGTTCTATTTTGGTCCGTTCGAGATAAATATATTTACTTCTGTGTAATTATATAATTAACTGAGATCTCTCTCGATTGATTTCTAATTTCAACGATGAATTAAAGCTCGTTAACCATTTTTCATTCTATGTCCTTTTTCGCCATCGGCAATGACACCAAAAGTCACATTTTACTACGCAACAATTGTAGTATTCTGAGCTGTTTTAAGTAGGTTACTAGAATTACATGGTACTAAAATTAAATTCTACGATGTTGTAGCAAGTTCTGGAACAAAAGAGAGAGAACCCGTTGAACCGCAAAGGATTCAAGATTAAACAAAAAATAGAGAAAAATAGTCAACATTTAGAGAAGCCGCTATAGTAAACAATAACTATATTTTCAAATTAGAATATAAATTTATTTGACCATTTAAAAAAACAAATAACTCTGCAATCGTATTCTGGAGTCTCTCATGACTTCGATCAAATTTCTGAATGTTAATTTCACTACTATATTGAAAATTATTTAGAAACCGGAAGTTTCTGGATCTTTTAGAACATTTAGGTTTCTTAATCTTAAATTATACACCTGAATGTACCACCAGAAGTTTTTACAGAATTATTGGTAGGCTTTTTAGCATCATACTTCGCAGTTCTTGTTCTGTTATTTTGTTTCAAACCATAATATATCGATTGACTACGTAATATGTTCGTTTGCATTGTTAACAAATAAATTTGCATACCGTAATGCAACAATCGACTACGTAATACGTTCGTCTGTATTGTTAACAAATACATTTACATGCAAATTCCGCCGAAACTTGTTTTTTGAAGCGCCGGCGAGGTTTATTTAAAGCCGAAGAATCTAATCGCGTGGTTCTTGAGGGAACTTCTGTCAGAGGATAAAGACTTCACCGGTGCTTCGCCATATGTTAATTAATTTTTGCGGTCCCCAGACTTTTGAATACAAAATGATCGCTTGAAGCTGCGCGGACAGCGTCGCGATTCCAATCTTGGCTAAATATAAACTGCGACTTTATTTATTCTTGGCAACGTGTCAGCTATCAACGACATCGGGGCTTTGCGTTTCGGTATTTGCTAGGTGTGTCGATGAATATTCAATGCTGTCGATCAATTATTATCATCTCGCTTCCATCGTATCCCTATCAACAAACAATTCTGGAAACACCAGAACATTTATCACTGTGTAATTACGATATTGTATAGTAAGTAACGGGAGTTATAGTGGTTCGCATACAGACGGGAGCATAGTTTTCTTTTACAATAGATAAATTGATGGACGCAATTTCACAAAGTAACACGGGAGTGCAAGGAAAATGACTGGTTCGGTAATTTTAGTATTAATACGTTACGTGCTGCGTGGGGTGTATACTACCCCCGCTGAACTTTCCATTCAGGCCGCTTGCAGTTCTCATTGAAAGGCAAAGAATTTTTTAAAAATTTGTCGTAGTGTCAAGTATCTTAACATATTGCGTACGGGTGACGAGATATCTCATTTTCATGCTTCACCAGACATTATACTCTAAAGCATTACTCAAGTGTGTAAAATAACTAATAGTTAGAATGTAAATAAGTCTACATAATAAATAGATGTATAAATAGATTTAAAAATAAATGTATAATGATTTCATGCTTTTATAAGAAATGGATAAGAAGAACATGAAACAGAAAATATTTCGAAGGAATTAAGAAATACTGATATTATTTTCAATTTACTAAAAGTAAGCGAAGAAATAAAGTATTCATCACTTGATTCTTGAAATCAAAGCAGAATATTTATTAATATAAAATAATTTATTTTACATACACGTCTGAAGTTTATTTACAAGGGTGTTTATGAAAGGAAATTTTCATTACAATTTACGTAGTCCTAGGTACGACAGTTTCTAAAATATTTCTCACATTCAATTTTCGGTGTTATGCTTACTATCTAAGCTTGAAATCCTATGAAATGTACTTAAAAATTATAATATATCTTTTAAATGAATAATTTTTCAACACAATAATTTACGATCTTTATGACTTCATAATTTTACTTAGATGTTCATAAAAGTAATGTTTAGAAATCAGCTTCGTATGTTTCACTGTTTCTTTTAGAATTTTTCACTTTCCATGATACTTTATTAATTCGTACGAAGTTTTTACGCTCAAAATACTTTCATAATTCAATTTTTGTATTAATTCGCGAATCTGGATAATAAATTAAAAATCAAGCAATTTGCTGAACGAAAAGTGGGATGCTTGCCAATTCATGGAACACTTTTTTGTCCGGATAAAAACAGAATGACATTTTCCTCGACACAGCATATGTATACATATTGTAGAATCTTGGTTGGCAGACTACGTGAAATGAATACGTATGCATATAAGTATACATGCAATGGGTGTATACAGTCATCAGCAAAAAATTTTTATGCACCTGTTACATATAAGGAATTAATAGAACCAAACGAAAATTTAATCGAAATTAATCTCGTTCACCTAATCAACTAATTTATTAGGAGATAGTTAACAAAGGCATTTTTACTATTTTCACGTGATAGTATAATAAATAAATTGTAGAAACTTTCTATGCTACTAAAACATTCAGTTCCAAAATTTTCCTGTATATTATATATTATATTAATCAAATTATTTTCAATACTTTTTAAGACACTTTGTTTTAACATAGGACTCTTTATTACACAGACACGAATCAAAGCCTGAAATGTTTTAAACTTAACAGAATTAACTATTACAATAGTTATTAGTACCGTAATAATGAATTTTGTATATTGTCATATGATTTTATAACACCTCCTTATAAATTTTGATTTCTTCCTATTTTCAGTATATTTATATATTCAAATCTTGTCGTCTCCTAGATATCTTTATTTTAAATGAAGTTAATTTAATAAACAACGAATGAAATATTTCCACGTATTCGTACAGATTATTCGAAACCGGCAGTGTGTATATTGCAAATGACTGTACGTACACATACGCAACCTAAAAATAATTTCTCATATATCCAGTTTTCAGTATCAATGGAAACTTGATTCAATGCATACCTGCTATGCAAAGTATTTATTCGCAGCTATTGAAAAATGATTTTTCTCGCATTCTTTTCGAGTTTATCTTATACGACTCACTACCGAAGTTGAAAGGAGCTGCAGGAAGGACTACCGCGAAGATTACTATACCTGATAATTTCAACCAGTTTGCAACATTGTAGGCTTGCGATAGTCGTGTCGTAATATTTTCTTTCTACCATTTAATCAGTCTTCGGGATAGAAACTACTTGTTGTGGAGCATAATCCCTCCTTCCACGCAAATGTAGTATAGCGATCGAAATCTGCAAGTCGCACATAACTTTCATGCAACAAGAAAAGATAACACGTCTGAATATTTTCTTGCTTAAAATTATTACCATTTAATTTATTTTTTAAATTTATACATCCATATTATTGCTTTATGCAGTAATTTATTAATTTTATACTGTAAAATAGTATATTATTTTCATGATTATAGTAACATTAAGCAAAGATCCTAAGTACAGTGTGATTTGAGAAAAATTTACTGAAGAAATTGATACATTAACCCCTAGCACTCCAATGGCTCCTCTGAGGCCACGCTAAAAATGATCAGACTATTATTTAAAACAATTGTTGCATTACAATGTTTGTATTTAAGAAGTTAGTAAAAATTGAAGTGTTGCGCTTACGATTAATAGTAACAAATTTGATTTGCACGAAAGAATATAAACCAAATACGAATGGAATTCTTCTGAGACAAAAAAATGCCTCGAAGTTAGGAATTTAAATTGCTTGGATTGCAAAGGGTTAAACAAAGTACGAAATAAAAGAAATTAATTAGCAAAATATCTATTTTAAAAAACTGTAAATATTTATATTTAATGAACAGAAAAATTCGATTAAAGAGTGCAAAAGAAATTTAATTTATAATAATGTAACATTTCTACAATAAATTAGTAAACCAATAAAACAAACTTGACAGTAGAATCTTGGTTATCCAAACTAATCCAGAAGATATAATAACATGTTAACACCGACAACCAGAAAGAGAGGCTTCCTTCTACACCGCGCAAGAACGTTCGAGAAAGAACTTCCCCTTTTATTATAGATAAAAATTAACGAACGAGGTGATGTATGCAATGTATCCGCCACACCCTTAATTCCGCGACACGGTTGACGCGAAGGGGAGAAGAAACAGACTTTGGAAAAAGCGGAAAGAAACGTTTTGACTGCCGAGTCGAAAACATTAAGAAGCATTTTGACTGCCGAGTCAAGCACATCGAACCGTTTCGACTGTCGAGCCGTAAAGAACCTTGTCAGCTATCGTTCGAATGAATCAAGGCTGGAATCTTTTGACCATCGTTCGGGTCATAAGACAAAATCTATTCGGCTAGCGTTCGAGTCGAATTTACAATCTCATTAAATACACCATCGTTTCGAAGGTATACCACGTTCTGCCACAGATCTGCTGTCGCGAGATCTTTTATCTTTCCGCATCATGTAATACGGTCCTTCGAAAACATTGAAACAGGCGTCTAATATTAACCGTACATTTTGTATAATGATAGGTTTTCGTATAATGACAAAATAATCTATTATAAAAATCCGTGGTCGATTCATCACAAATAATTTTTATTAATTTTTCCAGCAAAAGAAATATTTCAAAGTATTCTATGCCATAACAATAATTTTCAACAAAGTGCTCGTATGCCTCGGAAAGTCTATGTTCTTTTTATGTACGAATTTTTAGTTTAACTTACACTTCTGCATTTGAAGAACATTTAATGGTCATATGATAATCTGAATGTATCTTTTCTGCAACTAGACTATGCAACAAGAAAATATGCGTAGTTGTTTGTTAAAAGTGCCGACGATTTTCGAAATTTTCGAGAAAAAGTTAACACTTTTAGGAAAAACCACCTACAGGATACTGACTACGTAATACCATTGAAATGATTCGTAAAACATCTTGTGCGTCTTCACAATTAAAAATGACATTCGGGCGATTACATTTAAATGAAACGCTCTGTAGACGACTTGTTTCTAGAAGCATGGTGCAAAGTTGCAACGACCTTATCTCGTACACCTTTAAAAATAGATATTGAAGAGCTTGTCACCGACTTTCTCTGCTGTCTTAGAAACTGAAAGGCGCGCTTGGTATCCACTGACCCGAGGTGTACCGTCAATGGAAATCGTCGCACTTCTATCTGTTTTCTCCAATTAAAATTCACTAATTTACGACACTTGCATTTACAGTCTTAACGAAACGGACAACGTCACTTAAAGTGAAACAAATATGTGCAATGCATATATATTGGTACAGTCAATTATATCACTTATAATTTCACTGTCAAATAGTTTTCGAAAATGGGTCACAGAAGAGTAGAGTTCCTCGGAGTCTTCAGGGCAATCTCTTTCCAAGGGCGATGACAACTATTATTCGTCTGGGATACTGATTGCTAAACAATTTTTTGTGTTCCTAAATTTTCCATATCCGATGATGATTCGCTACTAAATTCATCATCACTGTCAATAATATTTATACATCGTCGGTAAATACTACTGGATGACCTTCGTCGGACTCAGAATTGAATAAAGAATCATTGGATCTGTTACTGCCAATGCGTTTAATTCTAATTCCTCTATTACTTGTATGTAATTATGTATCCATATTTTGGGTATATATGATATATAACTCTGAAAATAGAAGAAAGCACAAGCATTATCCTAAATATACCAATATTTATCATAATACTTTATAATAAGAGTTGTATGAAGTTTTAACAGATGCAGTCTCGTTATTATTACAAAGCAAGGTATATCGTTGGATTTATTATTCGCTGTTTCTAGTGTTGAAATACTCAAAGTGGTTTCACATTTAAAATTATTTTGCGATGCAGCACAGTAGTCGGCGTAACTTTCTCAGCAGAAATATCCTACGTCTTATGATAGGAAACCGTTAAAAAACGTAGTATGCATGTTGGCAGAGGATCATCCCAGCGGTTTCTAGCGTGTTGCATGCTGGGATGCAACATAAGAAATCGAGACACCCTAATACACCTGCAGTGGCAGCAGGCTTTTGAGAAGAAAATATCGTATCACGAACGGGAACGCGAGTGCACGTGATTATAAATAAATTCTTACGGTTGCTATCACTTCGATATAGTAATAAACGAGTGTTGATTTCCATGCAGTGACCAGAGACGATTACGCGACTTATGTACACACGTGGAAGTCGTCTCACGCACGACTTTATAACGAGGATTAATTTCCTTCTCTACTTAGCCGGAGATTTACGGGTCGCAGATGCAATCGTCCTAATGTAAGACAGAACGACGATGAGAAAATTTATTCCAACGACCGATTAGATTAATCTCGGCGCGACCGACCGAGCAATCGGGACAGGCAGCGTTAGATTAATGGCAAATGATCCCACTATCTGCAACAAAGGCTGCGGGTACGCACGGTGAAAACGGTTGAAAATGTAAAACACAAAAAAAGTTGTCGCACTTTAGCACTTTAACTGTCCAACCAACAGCCTCAAAAATTTCACAAAATCAAAGTAATTTATGAAATGCAGCAACAATTGAAAACTTAAAATGTCTGAAACATAAATTATCCTTCAACCTTCTTGTAGTCACCAGATATGAATTAAATTAAGTGCAAGGAATATATAGCGTACAAATTTATTTTTAAACTCGGCCAAATAATTCTGTCACCCATATATGGGTGACACGACAGTCAAAGTGTTAAAGTGTGAAATATTCGATTTTAAGGAGTATTTTGATTAAGAAATATTATTGCAATCCACATTGTTCCATGGGGTGGTTGACAAAATACTTTCGCGTTTGAACCGTTTATTTTGAAAGTGGCACAAGTCCATTTATGTTAAAGTTGAGATATTTAAGGGTTTGCGTTTTAATAAATTTAAAAATATTGGCAACTAATAAAATGGTAGTATAGTGTGATTCTTTTTATAAGGGTGTATAACTTATCAACCCAATTGGCATTATTAACACTGTTTAAAACATAATATGTTTTCGATGGCTATAAATGAACTTAAGCTACTTTAAAAATTAATGAAATAACTTTTCTGTTTCTTAAAAAGGCATAAATCCATGGAAAAAATTAATTTTCCTTGAAATAAAAAGAAATATATATTGTTTTATGTTACAAAGTTAAGAAATATTCAACTTTTATTAGTGCCATCTGTCGCCATACGTAGAAAGTTCTAACAACTCCATCTCGTGAATCTTTTACTGCTTCCATATTTTAGTTTTATACGTTTTTTCAGTCCTTGACCTTGAATGACCTTGGAATAATATAGCCACTGAATTCCTAATCAAAGGGACTATCATTTTAGGTGTATAAAAAATGGTGGTTCCATTTAAAAGAGTCAAGGTGACCTTGATATCTGTAGAAAAATGACATAAAAACAAATTTTTTTATAGCATCTTGTCAGCCCCATTGTACCATTCAACTTTGTCCTTGCCATACTTTACGTATCTTTAGAAACAACAATGATATTTGAGGTGCAAACGTTTGGCGACTCACCCTGTATCTATAGGGTATCTAAAACTTTGAACTTTTAGAACGTAAGAACCCTTGAAACTCTAAAACCTTAAAAACAATAGATGTATACTTGCAAATGCAAAATACATTAATCTATTTTCGTAAATTAGAGCGTTATTGCCTTGAATCAGCGGCAATTCGGACGGAACAAACGCTCGAAACACGGTCTGTGATGGATTTTTCAATACTTCAGACTTAGGCAGTTTGCACATGGTGTGCCGACTGATGTATTGACTTGACTACCTTCTCGAAAGACCACCTTCCTTCGCTCAGGAAGGACTACGTATAACGAGGTTCACGTGGACTGACTCATTAAGACAATGAAACTGGAATGCGCGCTAAATGACTGAGAACGAATGAGTATAAAGTTACTAATATGCCAAGGTTACTAATGGTTAGAATGCAATGTAATGTAATGTAATGTACTAATTGAATGAGCTCCAGGGCGGCAAGTCAGTCCTGATAAAACCTATGCTTTTAATCTATGCGTTCCGGAATTTCTCCCTTCTCTGGTAGGCGCAGGTGGACCAATGCGAAACTATGTTGTTAAAGCGGGCCTTATGATTTGCTGGGGGGCTGTACAAGTCAATACGATCGGAGACAGATAGTGGGGATGCTTGCGACACATCCGGGGTTAGCCAAATTTCTTAATTCAACAAAGTCATCCACAACTGGCAGCAATTCTGCTAACAAGGGAATATATTCAGATGAGAAAATCCCATTTTGATGAAACTTATGGGAGCTTATAGTTCTTTGAAAAATATTTGACACGTATCTTTTTTATCGGCAACCATCCACATTGAAGGAGTGAAAACAGCCCTCAAAGTTGGGGGTCAAAACCATATTTTTTGAAATATCTCAGAAACCAGAGGTCGTAAAAATTTGAATTGTTTTTTAAATTATGTGTTCTTTAATGGGAAATGTAGTTGTGCAAGAAAATTTTAACAAAAATTTTTTGTTGAAACAATATATTAAAAATTTGATTTTTTTTGCAGTTTCTCTTATTTATTGTTAATTTATTTTAATGTAAACTTGGGTGTGTGATCTTTGATTTAAAATAAGGGATACATGTTTCTGGATTTTCTTTTTTTTGCCATTTAACAGTAATTATGCATAATGGAAGATAGTCTTGCACCTGGCGTGCGTAGGAAGGAATTCTGGCTTGTTTTATCGAAATATAAGCATTTAGTGTAAACGTGTATAGTATTTTAAACAATACCACTGGGTTATGTGTCGTTTATTGTTTTTTTTTATTATTCCAGAATTTTCTGGAGCAGATGGGAGAAATATTTCAGTCAACCACGTTCTAAATAATTCTTTCGTTAATTCACCCGATGTGGAAGCTTCAACAATATAACAATTTATTCGACTGACAGACAATAAAATCTCAGTCTCGCCTGTTTCATTTTAGACTAATATTTTTTATTTTGGTTACCGTGATTATTTTTGTTACTCAACAGTTACAATTGTTACAAATACGACCCAACAAATACAATTACAATTACAATTACAATTACAATTACGATTACAATTACATGTGTTTCTATTAAATATAATACAAATATTTTCGATTTATGTTTCCGAAAACAAAGTCTTAAATGAAAGCATTGCCTTAAATATTTTCGACTTATTTGTTGACATAGAATCAGTCCCTATATGGTTGTACCACTAGTTACATGACACCCTGTGTATAGTACAGTATAATATCGTATTATATAGTATAGCAACTTAAGGAACCCAGATTAAGATGTCAACATTTAAGCCAGATGGAATAAGACGATAATATTTAAGCTATAGTGTTCAATATAGATAACCTAACGTTGAAACCATTGTATATATTACACACACATGTAACTTACAACAGAATGTAATCACACAAGTGGTTGCTAACGATTATTAACCCTTTGCGGACGAGTGCCGCATATATGCGTTTTACGCAAATCATCAAATTGGCCGAAGAACTCATATATGCGTTTGGCGAAAACAGTTGATAGAGCCGAGAAACGCATATATGTGTTCCACCTAAATGCATGTATATTTCCGCGGTTAAGCAGAAATATGCGCTGGCAATTTTAAATGACTATCGCGGCAGGAGCTCGGCGCCACGGTACGATTCACTTCGAACCGTCCCGTCCGCAAAGGGTTAAACACATGCGACAATAAATAAACAATCAAAAAGAAAACTATTTATCTATATTAATGTGAACTATATTATATTTACACTGACTACTATCAAATTTTTATTATTCTAATTTTATTCGTCTAGTTATTGTATTGTCAAATTAAACGTGAACAACGCATTGAGATCTCAAAAACTTGCGAATAAATTATATCGGATAAACGGACAAAAATTCCGTGTAAAAAGTGAATTTTCTACAGAATGTCGGAAACCAACGATTCAGAAACGTTAGGTGTGAAATCAGTGTTTCATCTGCGATGTAAGCTATCACGCAATAACGCATAGTCGCGGCTAAGTTCGTCGGGATTGTGTTGCATTTGCCAAGCCGCAGACGATTTTTAAAAGGATGTAGGTTAGATAATCGATGCGCTATCGTGTCGACATAACTATTAAAATATCGTATACCAGAGGAATCCGATTGCACGAGCGAATCTGAAATAGAATTTGTCTCGTTCGACCGATCTGAAAACGATCCGAAACGATTCACAATATTTCCAGCGCGTCTTCGTTCGCGCGTCGCAGTTCAACGAACGTGTTCGAACGAAATCTCGAGCGCGTTTCATCTGTTTAAGCATTAGACACAGACAAACCTTGACCCACTCTGTTTAATTAAAAATAACACAAGGCTGCAGAATCGAGGAGAACGACGTTTGCGCAAGGAATAAAAATTGGCTCGCATCCGCGGATCCACATATGAAACAGATAAACTTCCTGTTGCAGATATGTTTTTATACGAGGATCGAATCCCAAAATATCAATTTTAAATCTACTCACGCGACGTTAACGCTTTAACAACCGGCAATTATTTGGACCGTTTATTTTGAAAGTGGTGTAAGTCCTTTCTTAAAAAAAATGAGATATGACGCAATTTATGCTTAATTTAGTGTAAACTTTTTGTTTACAACTAGTTAGTATTTAATATCCTAAAAAATGCCAATGCTTTGTTCAATTTAAAATTGGCCGGTAAAAGAAATTGCATAACCATTGATTATGAAAGTGGTGTAAGTCCAATTTCCATAGACAGAAAAAATGGCATTACGAAAAAAGAATTTCCTGTACACACCACGGGATTATTATGACGTTATAAACCAATGTAGACAAATTGTAGACAAAGAAACAGAAGAAAATGGACTTGCACCACTTTCAAAATAAACGGTCCATTAAGAGTCGTTTAAACATGGAAGATTTTCGAGACCATAACAGTAACGGATAAAAGAAAATTATATATAATAAGTAATAAACTGTATAAATAATATGTAGACCTCTTGAAATAATGACAGCAAGAAAACTCTAAATGAAAATAGAAAATTGATGAAGTATGAATTGTTTTACATGAAACACAACAAGCGAAACGAAAATGCAATAACAGTTCAAATGCTGCGCAAACAAGAGAAAAACTATTTCAAAATGGACGCGTAACGTGAAACGTGTGTATTGCATGTTTCACCATCGAGTAAAAGAATTTGATTGTTTCGGTTTTTTAAACAGCGCTTGTGGATACATTTAACTTAAAGAAACATTGACATGAACATAATGTCATAGTTTTACTTGAAGTGATATTATGTTTTGTGTAATAATGACAGCAAGAAAACTCTAAATGAAAACAGAAAATGGATAAGTTATTTATAACGACGGTACAAATTTTATAATGAGAATATTAAAATTCACAAATGAAATGATACAGAGCTATCCAAAAGTACCTTTAGGATCTAGAACGCGAATATCTATCAAAAGCCATGTTTGTATCTTGCCGCTTTCTTTGATTTCTATCATACAATGATAGACAATTTTAACAATGGAGTCGTATACGATTAAAGAATGTGTTAAAGTTATTAAAATATTTTTTGCAAATCAGTGTTCAATCAAACACACCCATCGTAAAGCGTGAAAACATCACTTCATCGTGATCGAAATTCAATGGTCGATTAATTTCAAGGAATGGTGATGTGAATTGACCACCTCGTTTGACGTGACCCCATTAGAGTTCTTTCTTTGGAGTTATTTGAAAAAAGAAGTTTAGAAATTTTAGAAAGTATTAGAAATGAAATTGACAAATTAAACGAGCATATATGCCAAAAAGTCATACAAAATTTTGATACTTGAATTGATGTCAGTAAACATGGTCGTGGCGGTCATTTGAAGAGAAATCGTATTTCACATGTAATTGTCATAGACGATACCTGCTAGTTAAATAAAAAAAACAATAAAATTAAAAATGGTATGGTTTTTATTTTAAAAAAATTCCTATAGTCTATAGGAATTTGTATAGTCTTGGATAACATTATATTTAAGAAAGATTAGACTAATCGTTTCATAATTGTATCGATTAATCGTTTTAGGTCAGACTGTTAGTGCGGATATCAAGAAAACTGTATAACATGTCAACGCAATAATATTACACGATAATATTTTTGCTAAGATCGTCGAATCTAGACTGATAACGATGCACGCATGTGATATTAATGAGATAAATAAATTTTGATCGATTAGGGATCAAATTGATTCCATAGAATGTTATTTTAATCTAACGAAGTACGAAATTGAACATATATCATTTTTACACGGATCTACATTAACTTATCTAAGTATAAACATTTAGCCCAAATTAGTTCAATATTTACTTTCAAATATGTGTTATCACATTTTATCACCTAAAATTGCTTATCTTTAAGAAAATTCTCATTCCCTTATATTTAGCACAGTGTATGGTACACTATTACCTATTAATAAGTCAGTCAATTTTAATAAATCATTGGTTTCGTTTTTGAATAAAATTATTTACAAAAATAAAATATTCACGTATAGGTATAATCATACGCAAAATATATGAATTACTTGGTAAAATAAACAGTGTAGCATGCGTAAGAAAATTGGAGAATGCGACAAAAGCTACAAATACAGTGAGTAGCTTTAATATTCGCACACTATAAAATTTTTACTTTGTCGCATTGTAATTTTGTTCACGATGAAGAAAAAATAATTAATTCTAAATTATATTCCTACGTAAGGTCTAGTCAATGAAAGTATAAATTTTACTTATATAATTACTACCGTTTATTAAATGTTCTATTTTAAACAAAACAATGTCTGGTTTTAACGTTACAATAATATTTGGACGCTTTTAAAAACTGATAGTTTTTGCACTAATTTTTAGAAACGAAAAGTAATTCAATATGGTGTAGATCTTCTTAGCTGTGTGCACACCACAGGAACGTGATAAAAAAAGATTATTGTTTGTTTTTGTTCATTTGACGAATGACCTCTTTTAATCGTTGAGGCATATTGCAAATTATTTTTTTCAAATATTCTGTACTAATATTATTCCATTCCTCTTTCAGTCGTTCTTTTAACATTTCTTTAGATGTTTACTACAATTGTTCTAATGTGTCAGTCTAGTTCATCCCATAAATTCTCTATAGGATTCAGATCTGGGGACTGAGGTGAGGGTTATAATAATTTTGGACAATTGTACAGCAAATACTCCCATACGATACTTTCAACGCCTTCTTGATGCAACCTCTTTAAATATATCTGTGTATAACATTTATCCAATTTCTCTTTTACGCGAAGATTATAAGATTTTAGTAAGTAATTCTAACATCGAGACATTTATAGTATATTATCTGATTAAACAATAAATTATTTAAATCAAAATTATTTAAACTTGAATATATAATGTCAAGTATTTCTCTACAACTCTATATTTCACTTGGAATAATGAAAAACTGTCACTACAGGTATTACAATAATGGTTGTCGTTAACGTCGACTGGGAACGACATAGACGATTTATGACATGGCTGGTCGAGACGTTTATTAAGAATAATAACGAACTAGCATAATTCCGAACATTTCAAACAAACGCTCCTTTTGGAGTTCCTTTTCGCAAAATACGAAACATTGCGATCGACTGTTTAAATGTAAATATTTGGATATACGTATTTATCAAATTTAAATTGTTTTAAATATTTGAACGATCGTAGTATTTTTTCTAGTTAATAAAAGCTTTACGATCGCAAGTGACTCGAGCGTCGGCGGTGTCGTAAATCATACATACCGATTGCTGTGGACGTTGACGTCGACCGTTGAATAAAACATAGATTTGTATCCGATTTCTTTGTTACTAAAACCAACGATTTGCAAAAAATGTCGAAAATTTTTAATTACATTTTTTTTTAAAATGCAGAAGTAAAAATTTCTTAGTTCTTACAGTTTCCAAAATACTTGAGAAAATATATTAACGGAAAAATGCAGTAAAAAGATTTATTCTTTAACGTATTTTTTAAACAAATTATGATATTTAAAATCTGCTCGCACGGGTGGATTTATTATTAAAAAGCGCACAACTTCGTTACGTAGATTGTTACTCTAAATATAGTTCTAGCTTCAAACTTTGAGGGCCACTAAACAAAATATATGCGCAATAATTTTGCGAGAACAACATCCTTCAAAAATTTCATTTACATCTGCAAATAATACGTTGGCGTCTTGTGAGATGAATTAAATAAATAATAATTTAGTTTAAATAATTTAATTAAAAGAATTATGTAGCGAATCATGTAGATTATGCAAAAATATGTCATTTCCATGAATTAAGTTTACATCTGTTTAAATTTAACTTTTACTAAATTAAAATGATGTGCACAATGAACAATTAAGATATTCAAACATTGAAATAAATTCATTGTTTACTATCGCTTTGTTTGTTGAACAAGCGATGAGCAATGAAAACGTCAAAAAATAAAATACTTATACGACCGCTGTGTACCTAAAAATAGCAGAAAGATTATGCTACGCTAAACAAAATTGTACACGCATTAGCAGATACGTGTGAAATATACACGAACTTTCTCGAATAAATATTCTTGCAATTCATTTGGCTTCTACAGCTGCGATACGAGCTAAAGAATAGTGTAAACAAGAGGCTGTATCATTTTCATTTCAATTCAATTTGCAATCACGAATCTACAGATATTTCATATACAGTCACTCAAGAAAGTATTCGATCGCGTAAGCATAAACTTAAATAGGGGATGATAATACGTGAGTGTAAAACAATTGAAAGTTAAATTAAAACATCACTGGACCGTATCAGACAAATTAGAAATTAGGAAACAATTCAACAATATACATAATATTCACAATCAGTATTCAGTACGAAACACATATCATTTTTAATATAATATTAATGTGTATCAACATTAATTACTATTTAACATTCAAATATCTTTTTGACTATGAGCACATTTGAGGAATCAAATGAATTCTCCAGATGGTATTTCGATTAGTGTAACAATAATTTCTTTCAAAGCAACCAGTGTTTTTTTCAGTTGTATACTTCAATACTTCGGTATAAACTATTATAATAAGAATAACAGTAGAACTTCAATTAGGGAACGTTCTCGTAATGCCAGACGGGATTTATATCTTTCGCGTTTAAAACCTCGCCGAGCTGTTGTATCGTGTATATTGTAAATGAACAAAAACAAACAATAATCTTTTTTTATCACGTTCCTGTGGTGTGCACACAGCTAAGAAGATCATTTGATTGTTGCTGCTGACAAGAATTCAGTGCATCGTATAAATTATAAACTGTATCTTTTAATTCCTATAATGAGGAGATGTGTCAGTTACACTTTTATATCTTTTGATAAGTGTTTTTTAAATTATTATTCTATATTGCGTATAGAGGGAATTGTTTTCGATAACCGAATATAACAATTTCTTCTACTGCTAGACAATGAAATTTCAATCTTTTATGTTGCATTTTGTACTAATATTTATTATTTTTGTCATTCAACAATGAGATGTGTTACATATAATAAAAATATTTTTGTTAACTTTGTTGTCGCGGTTCTAAAACTCTGTCTACCCTGCAAGCAATATATTATTTCGAATTCTTCAGAATAATAAACATATTTTATATTGTCAATATTACAGGTAGTCCACGAATAAATTTACAACACATTGATCGTCAGTTTTTACATAACCGACATAAAGAACATCTCGCCTATTAAATTATTATATTTTTAACGCTTTACCGACCGGCGAGTATTTAAGAATTTCTCAGGGTCCATTGTCCACGATTGAAAACATTTCAATGGATCTCTGAATGCTGACAGCAATTTTTATTGTAAATCAACGTGACATCCCCAGTAACGTTATCTAATAATTTCGTTACAAATTACAATGTAAAATCAGTTTGTTAGGCTTCATTTTGTTACAGTGCAACTATTGAAAGTCCTAATAATAGGCTTCCGGTCGGCAAAGTGTTAATTATGCAGATACATCGATAAAATCTTTTAAAGCTTCGATTGAACATACA
This sequence comes from Agapostemon virescens, assembly GCA_028453745.1. Classification (NCBI taxonomy): domain Eukaryota; kingdom Metazoa; phylum Arthropoda; class Insecta; order Hymenoptera; family Halictidae; genus Agapostemon; species Agapostemon virescens. The sequence continues at coordinate 10,446,366 of CM052093.1, read as the reverse complement.
GTGAGTCACGAAAGTATTTATATATATAAAAAATATAAGTATATACAAAAAATACGAGTCACATTAACAGTTACAAAGTATATTTATTCTTGTAATAACATACTTCAGCAACTTCACATAGTTCAGGGTCTTCAGTAACGTTAATAATACTTCTGAAAGTATTTAATTATACACAAAAGTATTCGAACGATTAAACAAGTAATTTATTGTTAACATAAAAGTATAGTTTTAAAGTCGATCCATCATAAGCACTTATTATGGCTTGGAAACGTCGTTGCATGCTGTCAACCAAATTTTCAGTCATTTCTTTTCCCATATTATTCTAAAAATCTAAAATTTTTGTTTCTAACTTTTCCTTGGAATTAATATTATCTTTATTAAGTCGTCTGCCAATTTCTGCCCATAAGTGTTCAATGGGGTTAATATTCGGACTTTGTGGAGGTGTTTCTAAAATGTGGGGAACATTATAAATATTGCTTAACAATATGTGTGGTACGTTTAGAATCATTGTCCTGCTGAAAATGAAAATTAACAACTAGCTCTAATTTTTCCGCACTTTACTTTAAATCATCTTGTAATATTTGCATACACTTATATTTATCTAATATTCCATTAATAATAACAAGGATTCTAACACCGCCGGCCGCCATACATCCCCACACCATTATGGATTCACCTCCATGTTTCATAGTTGGACGTAGATTTTTAAGGCCCATCTCTCTATTTCGTTTTCGAATACTTTCGTGCCTCACTGTATGTAAAGGGTATCCCAAAATTAACGCAAGGTTTGAATTAAATAGAAAACACAATTTTTAAATTTTATACATAGGATAGGGTTATTTATGGAATAACACATCGGGCAAATGGCCTCCACGGCTTTGCTAGCACATACGCACTCTTTTGTCGAAATTGTTCATGACCTGTCTGCATAATTGTGGCTGAATTTCGTTGATGCAGCGTTTAATTTCCTCTTGTAATGCACGGGTGGTTGTGGGCTTGTTGACATAGACCTATGACTTCAAATAAGCCCATAAGAAGAAATCCAATGGTGTTAAATCACACGATCTAGGGGGCCAATTCTGATCACCGAAACGAGAGAGTATACGACCAGGAAATGTCTCATGCAGTAATTGAATTGTTTCACTAGCTGCATGGCATGTGGCACCGTCTTGTTGAAACCACATATTGGCCACATCAATAGCATCCAATTTCGGCAGAAAGAACTGTGTTATCATGTCGCGATATCGAGCACCAGTAACAGTTACTGCTTGCCCAGCTTCATTTTCAAAAAAGTATGGTCCAATGATGCCTTCAGCCCAAAATCTGCACCAAACAGTGACTCGTTGTGGGTGCATTTGTTGTTCGACAATCACGTGTGGGTTCTCCGAACCCCAAACACGGCAATTTTGGCGATTAACAAAGTCATCAAGGTGAAAATGTGCTTCATCGGTTACGATGATTTTGCTCGAAAAATCAGCATCCACTTGTTGTTGTTCAATAATCCATTCCACGAACTCTCTTCGCTGTTCATAGTTATTAGGCTTCAGTTGTTGTGTTAATTGAATTTTGTAAGCATGGAGACACAGATTTTTTGTGAGTATACGCTGTAGAGAGCTTCTTGGAATTTGCAATTCTAGTCCACTACGCCGAATTGATGTTCCTGGGTTTTCACCAACACTCTCACGCACTGCTTCGATATTGACATTTGAACGGCTTGTTTTTGGACGACCGGTGTGTTTAGCGTCTCCAACTGATCCAGTCTCCCTAAATTTTTCAATTAATCTTTTCACAGTTGACAAGGTTAAAACATTATTTTGACCATATTTTATATAAAATTTTCAAACTGCGACAGCCAAACTTTCATTATTTTTGAAATATTGTTCAATAATGAAAACACGTTGTTGTATCGTATAACGCTCAATTTTTACTAACCCTAAACTCTCAGCTGTCAAATTGTTCTTTTTTCAGGGTTGCCAACAATTTACTGCAAAAATGACGGCAAATTCAAATGTTGCGTTAATTTTGGGATTGTCTGAAATGTCAGAATGTCTGCGTTATGTTAAATACTGCAAACTCGAATGTTTTAATAAACTACAGTACGTTCTGTACGATTACGAAGGCCTCCAAGCCTCGCAGTGTCAAGTACTGTCAAGTGTCTTGAAACATTCAAAATTCCGTACCACTTGACTTCCTTTGGGTAGTTATCGCAGCATTATCGTGTTCTCCATATCGACCTTCTCGTTGCTCGTGGATCGAATCATAATTAACGCGTTAATTACTGGAAAACAGATATCATCTGTCGGCCGTAACCAATCAAGAAGGATGCTCATTGTGAGTCGCGTTACAATAACCTCGCAACCACTGCCTATTCTTTATAAACTCAGTCAAGAAACAACAAAAGAAGTCGCTTTGGCGCAGTGGCTTCGACGGATACGTTTGACCGAACGTGCAATAACTTATGCGAAAGCGAAACGAGACGAATAGGGCGACGGCGTATCACACGGTTATAATTAGCAGATAGAACCATTCGGAAACTTTGATTCCAGTATCGTTGAGTGTTAAACTTACAATGCATTGGACGGTAATGAACAGCTTAAGAATGACTTTTTAAAAACTCTGGAATATTCATTTTAACTGCTTCACAGGTTTTCGAAAAAAATATTTAAACTTGAAGTATGCGCGTAGTTTGAGAATAACAAATTGAAGCAGTTTCACGTTTGACATTATTTTACGAATAGTACCCTGTCAACTATTAGTAGACTCGCACTGTGGTCGAAAAGTTTAATAAAGTGATTCTAATTTTACGTTCACTGTTCAAAGTTATAACGCTCAAATGTTAAAAAGAATTACTTAAAATTGTTTCTTTAGAGAAATCAGAATTTCTGTTAAAGTTAATTAAAGTATAGCAAAGTTCAGTTTAAGACTATCGAATTCAAACGTTCAATAAATTGAAAGAACTTTATGTTTGTAGTTATCTTGCATTGCATCGAGGAAAGTCGTTTAGAACTACGTCTATATTTAGCATTATAATATGTAATGATTAAAACGTACTATTTAAAGAAATTATTTTAAATTATATTGATTCATAAACTTTTATTGAGATTAGGATATTTTATATTCTGCATTGACTCTCTTTTCCTATTGTTCATTCTTCAAGTAAAGAAATTGAATATCTTTAACCTTTAGCACTCCAATGGCGCCTCTGGGGCGACACTAAAATTTGCCATACTATTATTTGAAACAGCTTTTACATCACTATGTTTGCATGTAAGAAGTTGGTAACAATTGAAATACGTACAAGTAGTAGTAATAAACTTTATATGCACAAAGGGAAATAAACTGTACACAATGGAATTATTCTACATCGAAAAGTATCTCCATTTTGGAATTAAAATTGCTTGGAGTGCTAAGTGTTAAAATGTTGAATGCATGAAAAATAATGAGTATTCGATATTTGAACATTATTAAGTAGAACATATTGCATACATTCGTATAACCGATGAGTTTGAGAAGTCTCTGTAGGTACGAGTCTTTCTAAATTCAAATTTCAATGTGGCAGTGCTCTATAGAAGATAAATTTCGAGCATATTCAATCTCCAATAAAGGAGATCGCGATAGCTATTGTACAGACATGCTAACTAAATTGAATCTCGTAAGTGTTACGTGATCAAAACTATGTATGTCAGATAGCTTCTAAGATTGTTAATTGATATTTGTATTGAGTAGCTAATAACCGAGATTGCGTCGATTGTTACCTATTTTATCTATGATGGCTTCGTTGAATGTCACGTGTTCGCATATGGCGTCCATAGGTGATGATAGAACCGGGTTGACAGAGATACTTACCTGAAAAAATAATTAAAAGTTATACAATAAAATTAAAATATATTTCTTTACTTATAATGCATACGTTGAAAACCGAACATCGAATTAGGAAACTAATTTCTACTTTGAGAATATACAAGTTGATTTAGTAGACTGTAATTATTTTATTTACTCAATTATGCAGATACTATCCACTATTTTCTACGATTCTATGCCATTTTGTAAATTTCTCGATTTTTCATTAATAACTAATAATTAGACTGAATTTGTATAATTTAATAAAATATACAGCTCCATGAAATTTAAACTTATTGACAGTTCAACGTTAAAATATTGGAGTAATTGATATAGAATATGCATAGTCCTGTCTTGGTAACTCATGCGTAAAAATTCACCAGAAAAATATATAACACTAGAACTACGGAATAATAAATCCAACGATATACATTGCTTTGTGATAATAACAAGATTTGTGATTGTAACTTGTGGTTCATTAAAGAAGTACATCGAAAATTACTAATTAAAACAATTTTATAACTTCAATAATTAGGAAAGAAATAAGTAGGGACCAGACATTTTGACTGGTTTGGTAATTCTAGTGTTAATAAATTAAAATCAATTATATTTTTTTAAGAATCCAGTATATAGAATATAATTGCATTACTGAATTTCTGTTTAAAAAAAAATCGCATTTTAACAAACATTCGATGTTAGAAAAATAGTGGTGTTCCCAAGAAATTGTTTAATTTATTCTCTTCAAAATCATTTAAATAATATTTATAAAAAAGCGTTGTACCGGAAAATTCCGTATGTAGAGCTTATTACATTTTCTATAGGTGAATATACTGGTCTTGAGTTTAATCAAATCGGCCAGTGGAATTTATACAGATGAACGTATTGCGCAGTCTTTCTAATAAAGATCGTTACAGATTAGGCGTATAAAATTTCAATTTCCATTCATTTTCTACGTTTGGAACGAGTATGTCTATTTTAAGTGAACGTAACACGATTCGCGCGAGGAAAACAATCATCAGCTGTAAATAGCTATTTTTCAATTATCCTTATCTATCTACTTATTCGTTATTTAGTTCAATGCATGCCAAGGCTGCAAGACTGATAATACTGCTGAATGTTAACGCAATGATAGCGGATAATACAGTACTGGCAGATATTTATCCAGCAAAGAGCCGAGGCTATAAAATCGTACAGTGCCGAACAAAATAATAGGACACTTTACCGATTTGTTCCCTTCACGTAAAAAAAAGAATATCCTATTCAATTTATAAACTGTATATACGTATATAATAATTTAGTCTTTCTATGGTTTACCCATTATGAACACAAAAGTACATTTTTATAAATATCTAAACAAATAAAGCAGTAGTTACTATATAAACAAAAGTTATTTAAGATACTGACACTGACAACCCATTTCAAGCTCATCAAATAATTAAATAAATTTTCTTTGTCTTTTTGGGAAGTGTTAACGATAAAGAATGACTGATCACTAAGTAGAAGGAGTCGTACGTGAAGTAAACGCGTTATCTGCCAAGTATGAACTGAAATATACAAATAACTTAAAAAATGAAATTGAAACTGCGGAGTTAAAATTTCTTATAGTGTCTGCTACGTTAATCCTATTGCATCCATACTTTACTCAGATATTGTTAACGCATTTATATATAAATAATAATGTATTTAACACTAAACCTACCATAGCGGTCAAATAACCCTTTCAAGATTTTCTATTTTACAATTATTGACGTTATAAAATTGTCTTCGCAGAAATCAATTCGATGGATTTTTCTATTCCAACATACATTGCAATAAAAATTGCACAAAATTCAAAGAAATTAATTCTTGTCACTTTTATAGGACAATATACATTAGCCAAGTTTACAGCTCGGTAGGTTTAGTATTAATTCGTTGATATAATCATTAACAGACAGACGAACGCGGACAGACGTTTTTCAAAACACAATGGACGCTCGCTTACTGCATACTCATTGTTTCTCTCGCACAACCAAATTCACTTTATACACTTTCCGTTTCATTCATTATATTTCTTTCTCATTCTCACCACACATATCCACACAGATATGAGCCGTTTACTTTGAAAGTGGCGTAAGTCCATTCATAACCATCGAAAACATATTATTTCTTCAATAATGTTAATTATGCTAATTGGGATGATAAATTTGACACATTTAGAAACCCGAAAACATTATTCTATTATGTTATCTGTTACCCACATTTTTAAATTTAATCCAACGCAAACCCTTCAATATCTCGATTCGAGCATAAATGGACTTAAGCCACTTTCAAAATAAATGGCTGATATGTTACTATAAAGATTAATTTCTATATTTGATCAACAAACAGTATCATCACCCATCTCTGACCGATACGATAGTCAACGTGGTAAAATAGAAATTATTCTAAGAAAAGACTTTAGTCGATCGAATGAGAGCTTCTTTTCGTAAAAGACTCCTGCATGAATGAAATATCGATTTCTCAAGCTGAACATGATGGAAAATCCAAGCACAAAAGAGACTCAGATAAGATCAATGTAGATCAAGCACGAAGTAGCATGGAGGCAAAACAACAGGATGGCAAAGCAACAGGTTTGCGTCGAGCTGAGCAGCAAAGTTAAACAGCTAGGAGAATGCGAGCCATTCAAGGGTAATTTATTTAAACGTCGACCTATCTGCGTGTCTATCGGGTTGCTAGCTGTTTGTGGAGGCTCGTTGTTAAATATCTTTCTCTCTATTCGCAGCGAGCAGTCTTTTCCGTCCAAGGAAAAGGAGAACGATGGTCCCCAGAGGATTTGCTGGTAATACTTGTTAGTGACTTCAGTCGCGAAACGACCGTTTTGTTTCCCGTTTCGTAGCCACGGACCACAGGGAAGTTTCGCGCAACAACCCAGGTCTGCAAGAACCTAACTACAACGTCCATGCTGAATCGCTGGACCACGAAGAAATCCGGGTGCTATACGTCTTGCGGCAGATTAGATCGCCATATTCACCCGTGACTCGATGCTACACCATCGGATTTTCGATAATGAAACGACAGGATTGTGGTCGTTAATCTTGGTGAAGAACCGGTTACAGTTAAACGGGGCGATTCTGATTTTTTTTTCCACGCCCGGCTTAGGTTTTAATAGCTCCTTGATACGTATGATGCGACGTAAATCCTTGGGGAGTGTCATTCTATATGCCCTGATTACAATAAAAGTTTGAGCGCCCATTCAAAGAGCTGCGGATTAACGTAAAATGGAAGACGCGAAAGGGATTTGAATTGCTTCGGATCGTTGCTGGATCGAATGTAACATGTGCCACTATCAAGAATGAGGAATCACGTGATTTTAGGCTCTTGCCAGCTTCGTTCTTGTTAACACTTCGCCGTCCGCACGTTTCATCAGGATTTTTTCGTTTGACGCCGCCGGTTTTTCGAAGTAAAAAGTTAAAATAAAAATGGAAGAAATAAAATTATGAAATAATTTGTGTGGGGGAGCAGAGAGAGAGAGAGAGAGAGAGGGAGGGAACACTTTTGGCAACTGAAAAATTGAAGCAGTTATATATACATACTATATATATGAACATACAGTAACTGTGGGAGGTTCACAGGGCTAACGCATTTAATGCGTTAGTTAATTTTGTTGAAGAAATTGTATTGACATAACTAAAGTATTTTCTGCTGTGCAGACAATTTGTTACATCAGCTACCGAAAAATTTGCCATAACTCCGACCACAATGGTCATACATGAGAAGCACAAATAATGTAAATTGCACAAGATGGTTCCGTTGGTTTCTATCTGCAGACAACTTGCAAGGCATTTACTTTGCATGGCAGCACTAAAATGATTTGGTAAAATGTCGATATATTAACATGTCACTTGTAAGTAACACGGCCCCATAGAGGGTCAACAGATTAAAAGTTGACAGGACTACTGATAGTCAGACGGCTGATAGACCACTTGGACTATGTTTACATATTCTTCAGTGTTTCGTGAACTTGCACGGAGTTATTACGTTCAATTTCTGTCTAGAGTTTTGTTATATCGCTATCCTCGTAATGGGTCATGGCAAAAAGCTTAGTGAAAACGATATTAGTACAATGTTAGCTCTGCGGAAACAAACGTTGTCTATTACTCAAATTGCAAAAGAAGTTAGTCACAGTCGAAAAGTTATATATAATTTGCTGAGAGATACAAGTGCATACGGAAAGAAGAAAAGTACAGGAAGGCCAGCAGCATTATCTGAACGCGATACACGGGCAATAATACGTGCTGCTTCCAATTCTTGTGCCACTGCGAGAGAGATCGCTAAGAAAGCTGTAGTGGAAACAAATGTAGAAAATGTTCGTCGTGTACTCCAGATTAGCAACATTGTAAATCGGACCAGATTAATGGCAAAACCATCACTAAACGCAAGACATAAGGAGGCACGTTTGTTATTTGCAAAAGCACATGTACATTGGAAAAAGACTTGGAGAAAAGTAATCTTTACGGATGAAAAGAGGTTCAACCTTGATGGCCCAAACGGTTGTACGTATTATTATCGTGATGTTCGTAAACAACCACTAACAAGAATTCGTCGTCAAATGCGTGGAGGTGGAGTAATGGTCTGGGCTGGTATTGGATATAAAGGGAAAACAGAAATTAAATTTATTCAGGGTACAATGAATAGCGTCCGTTATTTCGAGCTAATAAAAAATTAAATTTATACATATGCAGAATGCATTGCTGTTACACCATATACATTCCAGCAAGATAATGCTACAGTGCATACTGCTAAAATTGTTAAGGACTATTTCTTAAAGGAGAATATTTCCACTCTTCAATGGCCGGCGTGCTCACCCGACCTTAATATCATAGAAAATTGCTTGGCAATGATTTCGCAAGCAGTATATGCTGTAGGCCGACAATTTTCAAACATAAATGAATTAAAAACTTGCATTGTGACCGAATGGAAAAATTTAGCAGAAATAAAAATTAAACAACTATGTAAATCTATACCTAAAATGATGGTGGAACTCATAGAAAACAAAGGAGGTTCTACACATTATTAGAAAAATATAATTTTGTACACGTATTATTATAAGAAATATGTATACTTTTGTTATATGAAACATGTAGTGGTGTTATATGTATATATCTTTATTTTTTAAGTGTGCTATCATTTTGTCTGCGTCGGATTATGTGTTTCTCTTTCAACTAAGAGAACTCAATGAAGTAAAATCACTCTATGTTACGTTTACATATTCGTAGAAGGTACGTTTTACATATAACTCAGAGTTTCCATGCTAACATAATCTTAACACGAAAAATTAAACTAGGGAGTGTCTCATCGATGATTCTATTCCATTTTGTACATTTCTTGATTTTTCATTAATAACTAATAAATAGACTGAATTTTTATAATTCAATGAAGTATACAGTTCCATGAAATTTAACTTTGTTCACAGTTCAATGTTACAAAATTGGAGTAATTGATATAAAATATATTTAGCTCTGCTTTGTAACTCATGCTTAAAAATTCATCAGAAAAATATTCCATAAATTAAAGTGAATTGTAGTTTTTTAAGAATCCAGTATATAAAATATAATTGCATTACTGAATTTCCGTTAAACGAATGTCAAGCAAGAAAATGCATTTAATTTGAACCTTGTAACGTCGATGACGTTCGCTTTATTCGAAAGAAATTTCACCGATTCCATCCGAGATTCCAACACTGGTTCATTGAGACGAAAATAATCACGTTGTTCCCTGAAACACGTGAACAACAATGGTTTCGATAAACTTCGCAATTTAGAGGCTTCTATTTGCGATGAGAGCGTAGTAAGCGCGTAGTTTCGGATTGTTGTAACTGCATCTCGAACTTAGCACTAAAGTTCAGTCGTCGCTGTTGAAACTGTGGGATAGTCGTATCGAACGAACATTACTCTTTATTTTTCAGTCTGGTTTCAGCAAACCAGAAACAGAATAAATCAATATATTTTAGGTAAAATAATGTATAAATTGAAATTTAAATATTCATTACATTTCTGTTATAAAATGGTGTAAAATATTTTACTTTCCTTTTATTACGCTACAACTACGACTATTTACTTAAAAGATTACAGAATAAAACTGTAAGACCTTTATCGAATTATATGATCAATTTATAACATCTTTATGGTAGAGATATAATTCGATGATCGTATTATTATGACAAGCATCCATAGAGATCATTCTGCAATATTTTAGTAGTTAGTTTTTAATGTTTCACCATGAAACGTTTTTAAATATTAAATATTCTGTGGGCTAGTCGTATTGAACTAAGAGCAACACGAAGAGCGACTTATTCTAAGATGCTCCCGTGATGACAATTATAGTAATTATAAATAATCGAGGACTCATCGTTAACGTTCTATGCAACATATACAGCAAGGTCTCCGCAAGTAATTACACTGACTTTCCGTATCGTATCGCGCATAAATTATCATAAACAAATAAAAATAGTCGCGGCAAGGCTTCCGCTAAACTTAGCGTTCGCCGACTGTTAAGCACGTTTTAGACTCCTGTAAACACGTTTTGACAAGGCAGTCGTATTTACAGAGTGCAGTGTGCACGCGCATCCTAATGCGTTCCGTCGCGAACAACCCGAGACACGCACGTGAGTTTATTATGCTGTACAGAATCTTGATAAACCTGGCTGGTGTATTCACACTGGCTACATAGTTTCGCAAGATGGGTATCTTTTGTAATTCACACTGGATTTACATTTAGGCATTCATTTCAGGTCTACTAGAATAGACAGAGAGGTATATTATCGTGAAATTACACCAAACGAAGTCAGTGTAAATCGTTCAAAATTAATATCTGGTTGCCCGAAGTGCCTACTAATTCGAAAACACAATCCGATCGTGTGATTTGTGGCTCGTTCGTTTAGAAGCAAGAAGAAAATTCATAACGATATATGAATGTGACACTTCTTTAACACTTTGACTGCCAAACTAGCAGCCACGAAATTTCTAGAAAATCGAAATGAGGTATTAACTGAAATAAAAATTGAACGAATAAGATGTACACCGTAAAGTGTTCCATCTACTTTCTTGCACTTTCTATATAATCATCAACTTTGGTAGAAATGAATATATTAACGTTAAAATTTATTTAGAAACTATACAAACAATTCTGTCATCCATATATGGGTGACATGGCAGTCAAAGTGTTAATAAAATTCTGAACAGAGTCAGCTAAAATACATTTCAAAACTCAATGTATCAATTTAATCCTTAGTATTCAACAGGCTCCTCTCAAGTGTCACTAAAAATTGCCAAATTATTATTCAAAACACTTTTTACATCGCTCTGCTTGCATTTAATAAATCGGTACAAATTGAAGCATTGCACGTATCAGTAATAGTAATAAACTGTATATGTATGGAAAGAAATGAACCATGTTTAATGAATCTATTCCAGATCAAAAAGTGTCTCGATTTTGGAATTAAAATTGCTTGGAGTGCAAAGGGTTAATAATAAATTTAATTTTCAGGTGTAGATAAATAAAGAGAAAAATTAACAAAATTTATTAGAATTAGCAAAAATAAAGTTTAAAAATTAATGAAAGAAACAGTTGTATTGGTGATTTGTGACTAGTTGCGTGTATTATATAACTATAATATTATATAATATTATATAACTTTAATTAATAATTAGCCGTAAATTTTAATAATTGATTTATTCTAGCAATTTACAGATGTTGAAAATGTCTTCCTTGCTGTTGTAGACAAATGTTTGCTCGACGAATTAATTAATTAATGCACGCGTACGTAACAAAATTCCAAACACGATTTTGTCGAAACTGAACCTCTGTATGAAAAAACTTTATTCTATATATTCGACTAGGTTTCGTGCGAGGAATCATCCCCTTGTCGATTGTATCACGATTTCGCGAACACCCTGTATATCTGAGCTGTTTCAGCTGTCATCATGACGATAAAGATCGATAGACATCCATAAAATAATTGTGGATGAAATTAAAATCTATAGAACATGATCAGTACAAAAATTGTTTACTTTCTTCAACATTTACCTTTTGACCCTGACACCATCTTTGTTTAATAATGTTCTTCTATCATTGAAAACAAGTAAGATAATAAAAGGAGATAATTCCCCGGTTTATTGAATTATAATGTTTTGTCGGCATTGAATGTCCAGAGATCAGATGCATAGAAAATTAATAGCTGTTAAAATGAGTGGAATATTATTTAAGGACAAAGTTAAAAGGTTTTGTAAATTGTTTTTAAAGATATTTTTTTGTGATCTCAAAAATCGAATTTTACTCGTCCATTGTTGAATTTCTTTTGAATTTATAAGAAAGTAAACTTTTAAGATCAATAGTAAACTCATGCAATAGTATATTTGGTAATCATTGCAGAAAGATTTGGTTGCAGAAATTTATTTTTTAAAATAATTTGAATATATTTAAAAAATATCTAGAACATACATTTTATATTAATACATATTATAGAAAAGACATATTGTTGTATGTAAGCAGAAGGGAATCGTATAGAATCCTATAGAAGTGTTTTGCCTAAAAATAATGTCTGTAGATTTCACGGTTGAAGCATAAAAAAAATCTTAATTTTCAAAGTTTGATTTTTCATTTACAAATTGAATTTTTCCAAAAGTCCGAATAATAAGGAAAAATATTTTCCAAACTTGTATTAAGCGTGTTTAAATCTACGATAGTTCTCTATAGATTACTATTACTATGTTAATACATAATTAATGATTGAAAAACGTTTATAATCAATAAGGCGATTCGTGAATAATTAATTATATCTCATGTTATTAATGTGTACTTCAAACGAATGAAGTCACGTGTATAAGAAATCAATAATACTCTCGTTAATGAAATTATAGCTTTAATCTGAAATAGCGAGTAAAAAACTTTTAACCTCCGCCCCCAACGATGTGAGGTCACTAAAATCCGATTGCGGCCATCGTGATTTGCTATACAAACGAAATGTATGATAATAACGAAAAGGAGATCACCTTCGCATGAAAACAAATAATTTAATGAGACTTTGAAAATCGTTTTAAGTGATTTGCGATTTATTAGACATTGAAATTATTTGGATCATAAACTCACTGATCTAATTGCTAATTGCAATTTAATTTTAATAGCTCTCTTAAGAATCTGATCTATTAAAATTGCATTTCTTAATTATTGCATTTTTCTAACTATAAAATGTAAAATAATATATATAAAATACATTAATCAAGCGCTGCAATGTTCAACGTAACAGTTACTTGAAAATTAACCCTCTGCACTCGAAGCTGTTTTAACTCCAACCCCAAGGCATTTTTTTTGACCTAGAATATTTTCGTACTACACGATATATTTCATCTTATGCATACGAAATTTGTTTACTATTACTCGTCGTTACAATGATTAAGTTTTTACGAATTTCTTTAACACACACATAGCGATGTAAAGATTGTTTCCAACAGTGCTACAGCTATTTTCAGTGGTGCCTGAGAGTCATCATTCGAGTGCAAAGGGTTAACATAATTGGATTGAATGCATTTCATTGATATAAACAAAAACTTTTTGGGCTACCATTCATTAATGACTTCGGATTTATTTTTGCAAATACATTCCCCCCGTTTTCACTTGTACCATCAGTTCGGTAACATTCTGTATTTTTTAGAGAATCATGAATTAATTTATATTTGTGACGTAAAAATACACGGTAAAACCATAAAATTGGATAAGTTAAATTGGCTTGTTTCAGTAAAAATAGGTATATAATCAACATCCGTGAATCTAGTGTTAAAATGATGTTGAACGTTAGAGAAAATTCTATAGATTGCAATAAGGGTTAAAGAGAACGTAGACTACTATGAATATTCAAACATTCTATCAAAGGTTTATCATTTCTTCTATTTTCATTGAGAAGTCGCCACATTTTCTGCTTGAAATCGCGTCTATTTCATGAAAGAACGTTCAATTTTGCTGAGTTTATTATTAAACGATTAACCACGAAGTGGACTATAATTAACAGACGACCCTACAGACTAACACAAACTACTACTATTATCGTCCGTATCCGCGAAGACGAAGTTATCAAAGTTATGTGCGATTCCAGCATCCGCTCAGCAATAAATCTGCGAATTATCTTTAACAAAAGTACTGCACTAGAAAGAGAAGGTAAAGCTTTCTCGTTCATTCATTGTCAATCGAGGAACATGACTAACTGCCATGTGGAAAATTCTATGAATGCGTAATCTCATCGTTCCAGAGGGAATCGGGAGAATCCTACGGAATGGAGCTTGTCTCGTTTGAACGGAAGCCATCCGCGTTTATTTCTATCGCAATAATTATTTGTAATAACCACTATACATTAAACAAAAATATTACTTTCTACATTTTTTATTGAGAAACATAGAACCGTCTATCTAGAACCGATATAACTTACAAGTGTTGTAAAACTTTTTTGGTTTTTTGTAACAGTTTCAGTCAGAACCGATATATGGACCGTTTATTTTGAAAGTGGTGCAAGTCCATTTTCTTCTGTTTCGAAAAAATTAAATGTTAGCAGATCTGACAATTAAAAAATATAGGTTAATTATGTGAAGTCTGGGAATGTTTGTACTAATTTATTAATATGTAATTTGATTATATAAATTTCTTTTAGGCGAATTTAACTAAAATAATATATATTTCCAGGCTGAAAATGGACTTACACCACTTTCATAATTAGTCAATTGTAAATATCATTTAATTTCAATTTTGAGATAACAAATATCACTAAAAATATATTTCATATTAATCCAATTTTGTTTATAAATAATAACAAGGAATAAAATAGAATTAGTATTTTTTATTTTGAACGTTAATTATATTTATATATTGTTAAACTTAACACAAGATATTGGTATTATTAATTATTTATGCTCTTCATATGGCAGTGTGTTGAAATATGCATGATGCACAGGAGGTGTATAAGGTAATAGCTGCTGCATATCCTCATATTTTTCGTATGTAATAGGCCTGGCATCGTGATACAAAGGCGCCAGGACGATTTTTTCAAATTTTGGCGGTCTTCCCCGACATGTAGGTGATAAATTTAGTCTTAAATTCTGCGTTCTCCATTGATGTTTTATATAAAACAGTATACGGTGCACTTTTGCAAAATCTCATCCAACATATTTGCAACCAATTTACTTTTTCTCCATTAGTGTTTCTTCTTATCTGTTTTTTAATTGCGTTTTGTAGATTTTTTGTTGAAACGAAATTCTCTCGTTTCATTTCGTGTATAATAAATTTATTATGTTGTCTACATTGATTTATAACGTCATAATAATCCTGTGGTGTGTACAAGAAATTCTTTTTCCGTAATGCCATTTTTTCTGTCTATGGAAATTGGACTTACACCACATTCATAATCAATGGTTACGCAATTTCTTTTACCGGAAAATTTTAAATTGAACAAAGCATAAGCATTTTTTGAGATATTAGATACTAACTTGTTATAAACAAAAAGTTTACACTAAATTTAACATAAATTACGTCATATCTCATTTTTTTTAAAAAAGGACTTACACCACTTTCAAAATAAACGGTACATATGTATAAGAGTTTAAAACAGTTATTTTTGGAAACTTCTCAATCTCTTTATGCTGATCAATATTTACATTAGATTACTCTAAAATCTGTAACGTGAGTTCAGAACATGTTATTATTCCAAAATTAACGATCGACTAGCTGGCCTTCACTAAAACAAATGCAAAGAGAAGTATGGTAAACTAAGAATAAGTGCAGCTGATAAATATTGTTTTTGCATGAATCATATTATTATGACAATTAGTGGAGGAATTAAATGCAATGACATCCGTGTCATATGTCACAAATATTTATAGTTCTCTCAAAATCAATATTTTTTAATTATCAATGTCAATTTCAATTGTGTGAAATTTTTACTATTGTATTCGCCTTAGACATCTAATTTAAATGACACAAAAATGACAAAAACTTAGTATTTATACGTACAAAAAAAATATATATATATATAATAATATATAAAATATAATATACAATAAATAAATAAATGTATATATATAACAAATTTCAAAAAGTATAGATTGTTACTTCATTTATTTTAACAGAAAAGAATCCTGAAGGTGATCGTTTCTTTAGCTTCCTATACCGCAAGCTCCTCTTAACATGTTTTCGTGTGTGTAACATCCCCGGATTCATTAACGCGTGGGACATTGGTTATGAGGCACCCTGTAGACGTCGTACAAATGCAACTGATCGCAATCTGCGGGGACCGAATACAGTCTGTCGGTTCAGACCATTTTCGGTGTCAAGGTGTTCCAGAAAACGCATGCTATCGATGAGACCTTCGTTTTTCAGCGAAACGTTAATTCATTCATGGCACGCACCGCAAGGGGAATAACCTGACCGACCACAATTACCGTGAAAAATCTTCTTCGATCAATTACTCGAATGAACGTGCTCGCTTTTAAAAGCCAACATGCGGTAGGTATTGTTCATTTCACAAAAGTGTTTTATTTTTTAACTTTCAGAAAATATGAGGTAATTGACGTTTGCAACGTCTTACTTTGAAAGCTATAATTCAATAAAGAATATGCTTTGTCGAATGAGGAAATTACCAAGTCGTTTCGCGAATGAATTAGGGAATATGTATTAAATTACATTGGGCAGTTCTTAATACCAATTTAATAAATTATATCTTGTAGTATTAAATAATTAAAATCGAACATGTTATTCGATTCTCGTTACGATGTATTTCCTTAACTCAACAAATTCTCTGGTTAGGATATAAAATGAGAAAATTTCAAACTAAAGTCTTCATCGCATAAAGTATTTAATTAAGTAATAACAATTCACCATGCTACTTAACTTTTTCCATAATTCTTACACGATTATAAACAGTGTACTATTTTATACTTGGTACAAGAATAAAAGTATGCATCACTATATCAATATTCATATTCACGACTTGTTCGAATATTTTCTTGTTAAGAATAGTACATTATCTAGTTTATATTTCAGTTTGTTTCATGACGATTAACATAAATGACAACTGCTTTCTAGAATCAATTTGATACGTATTTATCCAACGGCATCTTTTTTCTATAAAAATTTGATGCAATTATGTGAATTATCTACATTTTTTTTTTTTTTAATATTCGTATCTATGCTTAAAATTTATGCATTTATAGTTGATTGTTAAAAATTTCGGGGAACATGATTTATTATTACCGATATATTGAAGACAATACAAAACAGTCAGATAAGCTCAACAGATACGTGTACACAAGACACATAGTTTAGTTATTTTTATTATCATCCAAATTATATACAATTTTTAAAACTTTTAACATCGAAGAATAAAGTTTTTCATTTGATTGTAATTTGTCCCAATTAAAATTATTTTTGCATATCATTTAGTAATTTTTAATTATCATTTAGTTGCTCCAGAAGATTCAAGTTGTTCGGTTCAATTTTTAAAAAGTTATTTAGATTTAAAGAGTGTCCGAATACATTTGTGAGCCTGCGTAGATGATCAAACTAGAAAAGCTACAGTACGGAACCAGTAATGTTTCATTGGATGACATTTAATATCGTCTGCTGCGTTATAAGATCTGTAGTTTTACTTTGCATGCACGTATATTTCATGGAAAAATGGTAAGATCTCAGACAACCTAGACTTTCATTTGAAAACTATTTTAATTTACACAAGTAGCTCCAACAATTTAATCATATAATCAATAAGCGAATTAATTGTATTCTGAAGCGTTCAAGCTACAATAGCGGATAAACGAAATTTAAACTTGAAATGTCTGTATATGAGTATTAAAAATTTAAGCACTAAATAGTTTTCCAAATGTTGATAACATTCGCCCAATGTGCGGCCACCTCATTATAATATACAAACATGATAATTCTTTTGTTTACCCATCTCTTTTCACACGAACATCTTGTACGTCACGTATAGTCGACAAAAATAAGTTTAAAGTTTTTTTGCATTATAATAATATTAACAATTATGTAAAGTCATTTTAAATGTGGCATTTAGTTTTTTACAGGAATAAAACCAAAATTCTAGAACCCATAAAAATTCTATTAAAAATCTCTGCACAATTTTAGGTGAGCGTATTCCTTCCAGCGTTCGTAATAACAAAGAAAGTATTAATTTTAAAAAACTTCACACAAAGTGAATTAACTTAAATATGCTGCCTGTTCGAAAAATGACATATAATTCTATACATTTCCTCGATGAAAGATTGAATCAACGCAGTACGAATCTGCGGAGAAACGATGAAACATTCTTAGAAGTTCAAAGGCAGTCCCGATTACTTTGTTGTAGTTCGTCCACCGATATATGGCCAACAGCTCCTTAGCATTCCTTCTGTGTGATCGAGTCGAACAGTAAAGACGATCTTTCATCCAGTTTAAAATAAAGCATTTATTAGAAATAAAGTGATACCGTTATTTGTATTTAGAATCGATAATCCCACTTTTGCAATAATTATTTAAACATTAAATCGTATATATATTAATTATAAATAAATATATATAAATATAATATATATATTAATAATTAATATATATATATATATTTATAATTATTATAAATACTAATTTTAAATTATATTTAATTTTAAATATATTTTAAAATTCAAAAATTAAATATTTAAAATTATATATATATAAAAATATAAATATATATATATATATTAACTCCTTGACCTACAAATAAAATGGAATTTGACAAGTCCGAAGAATACTATTTAACTGGCTCAACTGAACAATTATATGCACGCTTAGAAACAGAATATTTTAATTCGAAATTTACATTGCTATATAATATTTAACCCCTTGGCCTATGATTTATTTTACAATAACAGGGACTAGACTTTCTTTGTTCTCCGCAAAACGATAAAAAGGAAAGACAAATTTGTATTTACTACGTGCCTAGCTATTCTTCGATGACCGTGTACGATCAACAATTAAATAATATGTTATATACGTTTAAAAAAATCAGGTACATATGTAATGTTAATGGACAGTAATTAAGTAACATTATAAAATAATAAATTAATAATTCTGTGAAGTATGGTAAATTTTAAAGCATTTTGGAATATGTAAGAGAACTCGACATTTTTTACACTGCCAAGTTGTTTCGCTTCTTACATTATTTTTTATATACACGTGGCATCACTTTGCAGGATGTTCCTTTTTGTTAGTAGAAAGTATAATACGTTATTATATTATTGTTATGTTACATGTAGTACATTTAACTCAGACGTGTAGTAAGGATTCAAATCCAAATATACAATATGACTTTCGTCTTGCGGGATCGCTGTTATACTGACAGTGAACACTGCCTTCAATGTATTTCTTTCTGGTTTACTGGCTTGTTGATGCGCATTTGTTATCCGCATAACGTAATGATGCGCGTAAGTTTCCACTATCGAATTTGTATCCTCTTTTACAGATTAAAAACAGATTAATTGTTGGTGACAAATAATATTTCAGTTTGTAAGAATTGTGGTAGCCATCGTATGCATTACTATTTGAACATTTTCTTGTCCGCTTCTGTACTTCGCTGCGTCGCAAAGCGAAGTGAGCGCCGAATGTCACGCGCGATACGATACAAAGAAAACTAAATATAAATGCTCTGGTTATTAGATACGTGTTTTAATTTCAGAATAAATAACAGTTATCTGCGACTTTTCGATACACGGAGATAAGCCAACAAATGCCAATGTAAATCAGCCGGTCCAAACGTGACGTTCCGGGAGATACTGCTTGCGAATGAAATTATTACAACAAATCGATAATCGCCTAACGGGAACCCTGATTAAGGAAGCGTTCACAAAAAATTTGATTTCACGAACAACTTTCGTCATCTTTTCATGAACAATTAATCGAACGCAAAATGAACAGTCTTCTATTATACGTAGACGTTTAAAATGTTTAAAACTTATCATTGAAAATTATTTGAAAAAGTGTCGTACAGTTTTGTTCTCTATAGAATTTGATAAATCTCTTAACAAGATCAAGGGATTTCGTTCGATTCCTTTTTCACGAATTTGTTTAATAGCAAATAATAGCACTTTCGTTAAAACCTCCTCTAATGTACAGTTAGTTAAAAAAGTGAAGTACACAGGTTTTGCACATTTCGCGAAAGTTTTTTTATCGATTGAAAATTTAATGTTTGTTAAACTTTAATAAATGACAATGATGCGAATATTTGTTTATCTGAACGTCTAAATAAATTAGAAGCATGAAAATATAAAATGTCGTGCACAACCAAAATCATAAAATTTGCTGTTATTATTAATAAAAAAATCCAAAAATATCCAGGACCATTCTTTCAGAATTTTCTTGTAATTATTTAATACTCGATAATAAACTACAAATTTTTGCGATTAAACGTGTATGTAAAATAAATTATTAAAACCAGTATTGTAAAAAATATGTTTCTTAGATCAACCGCAGCATTGGATTACTTAAGAAGTATTCAGTTTACAGATGCTACAATCCTATCACTCCTAATTGAACTGCAACAATAAATTTGTTGCACGAACAAATTATATTTTTAATTGTATTCTCTCCGCTTCTTGTGTCAATTACGTTATGACACTTCAACAATAACATACGGCTTCATTTATATGAAATTATATAAATTTAATTACTAGACTACAATTAAACCATCCATTTTGTAGAATGAACCAAAACCATTTACATTAACAAAAATTAACAATATTTACATTGTATTTTTGATCACGAGATGTCTTTTGCTAATTTATTAATTTTTTAAACTGGACAACATTGAATGCATTTTGCTTTTTAATAATAACTTAAATAATATTCTACTTCTTTTTATTCTACCACTTTGAAGTTTGTGAAACCAATGGGAAAATGTTCTTAAATAAATAAAATAATATTTCTGCTGCATTTTCATGTTAAGCAATCTTTCTAGGGAGAAAAATAAATTCTTAGTCCGTAAACTAAATGTTTCCTTCTTTCTTCGTGCATCTTTCAGTGAAGTTTATAAACAAACGTTAATGATTAAAATACAGAAAAATTTATTTTATAATTTTCTTATATTGATTTAAATTTTACACTGCTACAAATCTCTCACAGTCAGGTCTGTCATAAATGCATCGAATTCGCTGTTGCTTCCATTTCTTCCCGCAAAAATACATTCTTTACTCGAGTTTCTATAGAATCGTAAAAACAAAAATTTTGATAATCTACATATTATCTCCCACATTGGAAAGTGCCATAGTGCCACTTAAACCAAAAAGTGAAAAAAGATCAAAATTTAATCACCAGCGTGTGTCCATTCATCTGTTTGGTCGGAGTTTTCGGCTCGTAAGTGGTCGTGGTCTCCTCGGTATGTGTCATGATCATTTTTGCTCTTCTAAATCGAATGCAACCAGAACGAAACTTCCTTCGACAGGAATACTTCTTGCACTGTCCGATATATATCACGCATCTTCTGTCTCACATTTTCGGGTAGCCAAACTCCTCTTCGAAATTCCCTCCATCAACGTATCAACGATTAAATCCACGACGCGACAATCAACAAATGACAATGGTAAATATTTTCATAAAATAAAAATTCGACCGACTTAATAACCAGCAGACGAAACTCTGGCACCGAACAAATTCATCTCTATTCCATTCGAAAGAGTCTTTTGGTCCCAGCTGCGATTAGATGATTCCCAACAGCCGACTATGATCACCGCGTACCTCTTTTCGCGAGGATCTTGTCATAACAATCGATTGCACTGTCCCAGCTCCACCCAATGGATCTTATCGATCTACAATTCCTGTGTCCTCGAATTTCACGACGATTCCAAATTTCGCGGTGAATACCAGTTTTCACGGAGAACCAGTCGAAGGTAACAAATTCGTGTCCAAAATTGTCATACAGGGTTGCGAACACTTGACCACTCGGTAAGATCACAAATGTAGGAATTTTGCGACTGTGGATGCGTTTGGTTTTGGGTAATGTTTCGATTTGTTAGGGGTAACGATCGATCCGTCGTCGATCCGAATGAACCCGAACGATGCGATTTTTTGGGACGCGAAAGTGCAACGGAGCAAAGAGAGAAAAGGAGCCGGTGCGACCGGCCGGCTTACCACACACTGACTTCTGACTGGTCGAGCTAGTAGGTGACTGCAGGGACCCCTTCCATAACGCATAGCAACTGCTCGTAAGACGACTGATAAGTTCTTGCATTCTGTTGGGACCGACAGATCGTCCCGGCGGCCACGCCGAGGTTATGTGCTAATAGTTCCGATGCTAAATTGCATTTGCTTTGTGTAATAGGAATAGCGGGATCCCTAGACCGAAAAATTGTTCGCACTGTTTTCACGACGCGAACACAATGGCGCGTCAGTCATAACGACAAGCTGCGTATTAATATGTCTTAATAAAGCGTTAATAGCATGTCGGCTACATAGATGTTGCAGAGGAGTATCAAAACATTCTCCAGCGACTTCATATTTTTTCCTTGACGGAAAGGTTGTCTCT
>CM052093.1:10402040-10418964 GCA_028453745.1 Agapostemon virescens | reverse complement strand
TAAGAAAATCAAAAGTATATGAATTATATTTTTAGATAGATATAAAAGATAAAATTTTAGGACTTTGGTTAATAAACAACAGTAAAAATTAAAGTAGAATGTGTTTATATTTAAGTCAAGCAGTAAATAATTTCAGTTATTGTTGTATACAACTGATCTTTAGCTGCTTTCTCTGATCTGTCTTTATTCGATGAAAGGTGAGCGATAACACCATCGGAATTGCGTGTAACAAGTTCTCCAAGTATTCATTATAAGTAGTGGGCCTCATTTAACTCGCAAATTCCTAAAACTTGTCCTGCGGTTTACAACAGCCGCTAAGATAATCCTTTTTTATCCAAATTAAGCCGGAACTATTTTTGCAGATGCTGCGAATGATTCATCGTTTGAATGTAAGTAGTTAATAACAAAAACCATTTCGTTCGTAAGCTCGCAATGGTTGTACGTTTTCATTTTTGCTTTTCTCTATCGAATCTATTAGTGTGAATATTTCTTAATATTATATGAATTACATATAACATATAAATTGTAAATATTGATACTGTCAGTCCCCAGAGACTGACATCGCGTTTAACACACTAACTGCCCAAATGGCGACCTCGAAAATTCCATAAAATCAAATTAATTTATTTAATGAAGCAGCGATGTGAAACTTGAAACGTATGGCATATAGTTATCTGTCAACCTTCTTGTATTCTTCGGATATCAACTAAATCGACTGCAACGAATATATTAACGTACAAATTTATTTTTAAACGTGGAATAATAATTCTGTCACCCATATATGGGTGACATGGCAGTCAAAGTGTTAACGTATCATGTGAAAACAGGCGAACAAAAGATATTTCATGTTGTACAGTATGGCGAGGATGCCTAAAATTGGTTGAATGTTACCAAAATTTGTGAAACCATTTTCTGCAAAAGTCATTAATGCTCCTATACAGAAATTCAAATTTTCAACTTTCGTTTGCTCGCCGTTGTATACTCTTGAAAACGTTGAGGAGTAAATCGTTGTAATTTGAGAAGGACATGTGCAACAGACGTGTTCTTTTTAATCAGGTACTAAACATTGCCGTGGCACCGGGAAGACCTGTTACGAATGCCCGATCAATTTAGAAACTCGAATTGAAGGAATAATCGTAATGATAACATAATGTTAGTATACCTCCTGCGAGAAAATGGCAAGGCCGACGCGTCGTGTACTGGCACGTCGCGTAGCCGTTCACAAAAAGGAAAATCCGCAGGGTCATTTTATGCGTCGTCGGGCGATCGTAAATCAAACGAAGGATGCAATATTATTAAATCATGCGCGCTCTCGATTCCTGCTATTACGGCGAGGATTTTCTATCGATCTTATCGGGCTGTTTCATCCATCTTATCGGGACAGTACGAAACGCCTACACGTTCGTAATCACTGTACACTATTCACAGTTGAACTACGCACGACCTACACCAACGTACGGTAGAACTAAACAGTCTCTAGTGTGCAGCCGAGATACAAAGATAAAGCTAAAGCGACTTGGCTTGAATGAGGTGTAAATACAGCCTCTGTAATGCTCGTATACCGTAAACCGCAAAAATATTCGGACATTACGTGAGCTCGGTATTGTTGGCCTCTAATTTTATACGTAAGCATGAGGATATTGTTTCGTACGTACAGCATTCTGTCGATGATAATTAATGCAAATACAAATTTTATTCATTTCATTTGCAACCATTTATTACGTACAACTTTTTTTTTCATTACAAATATCTATACAGGGTGTAACAAAATGTTTTGTCACGACTTCTTTGGGCGATTCCATACCTTTGGTTTTGGTAACCATTTTATTTTATATGTTTACAGGGTGTTCCCGTATTTGGCACATGAAGAGGATCAGTAAACAGAAGAAAATAAGTTGAAAATATGAAATCAATTTTTTTCATTTCAAGAACTGTTTTTGTAAAAATCATGCTTAACAATTCAACGAATATTCGGACTACTATTAAATAAATATCCGTTGGCGAGTCTAACGATGACCTATCGATTTTGTTTGTTGCAAATGTTCAGCATGCGAACTTGGCAACTTTTCAAAGTCGATGTTCTCGCAAATATAGTCCCGTATGAAAAAAATGTATTTTCAACTTATTTTCTCATGTAGAATCACTCCCTCCATAGTTTACGAAACTTTACAGTTCTTTTCAAGAGATCGATTGATTTTCAGGCTATGGTTTCGTTGAGATTTTTGTTCTTCGTGACGAATACAAAATATTTGGCCAAAGGCGAAGAATCATCCGAAAATCTATGACAAAACATTTTTTACAACCTGCACACATATATATATATATCTACAACCAAACACGGTAATATTTTATATGTATTTTATACATAATAATAATAAATAAATTTATATTAAAAGTAATAACAAAATTATATTTCTAGCTCTTTTGTATTTGTAATCTAAATGATATGTTTATATTATTTATTCCATACGTCTCAATTAAATTTTCATATTAAGTTCATATTCAGACTTCGTGGTAATATGAGAATATGTGAAAGTTGTGAAAATAAAAATTTCTTTTACAATACAGTCTTAACAGAGATTTCACAAAGATTATGTTGTAGTACATTCAAGTATACGTATTCATCTATAATATTGCAAATAAAAACAAGTGCTCTGTGTCTGGAAACAACCATGCATCCTTCAACCATGAATCCTTTACCTGCGTGTTTTACTGTGAGTTGTAAATTACACGCATTCATCTCCGAGTTCGGTTTCCTTCACACCTGCACTCATCCATCTGACGTAAACATATTAAATTGACTTTTATCCGACAACATTACAATTTCTCGACATTCAGAAACCCTTGTGAGATAAATTCTATCCCGAATTCTTCTCGTTTCATTTGATTTACCTTGCTATTATACGGTTTGTACTGTGCATTATCTGAAATATATACTGTCCGTTTTATGCAGATTTTGAAGTAACTGCTTGATTACAACGGTGATGTGTAATAACAGTTAACCCTTTGCACTCGGTGCTGTTTCGACGTGAAACCAAGGCATTTCTTCTGACCTAGGATATATTCATTCTACACGATTTATTTAATCTTATGCATATGGGGTTTTTTACTATCACTCGTCATTAAAACAGTTAAATTGTTAGGAATTTCAAAGATACAAGCATAGCCATGTAAAAATTCTTTTAAATAATAGTCTGACAATTTTTAGTGACGCCTCAGAGTCTCCATTCGAATGCAAAGGGTTAATTGTCACGAAGTTGGTTTTATATCTCACACATAATTTATAATAAAGGACAACCTCTCCGATTTATGTCCTTCGAAATATTCGCAAAACACTGTTAGGATCACTTACGCAAAGACTTAAGGCAGGGAAGAGGTCCTACTCCTCTTTCTGCATTTTCTCACCAAGAAATTTAAACGTTTTTATAAATATCTACATCTTATAAAGTAGTGAAAGCCAGACAATTTTAAAAGCAGATAGGAAATTGATAATTTATTTAACACCATGGAACAAGTAGAAATATGGAGTAAACAAGTACGTTTAATTGTACATTTAGGGGATTCCAATTTTGATATTCAAATATTTTGTTGGTTTTATTACTTTGTGAGACCTCCACTGCTGTCTATTACAGCTTATAGACCGTTTAGTATACTTGCAATACTTCATGGTAAATATAATACTTCCCATAACCATGGTATTACAAAAAAAAGTTAGAACTTCTTTATTTGTAATAATTTCAGAGAAACGGGAAAATAATTTATATTTATAGTATGTCTACATTTACATCTAATGTTTAAATGTTTGTGACAGAAGAATAGAATTGTATTTCATATAACTGATACGTTGTCTGTGAGTACGAGCACTGCAAGGAATATGCTCGTCTAAAATTGCCCAGAGAATTTCAATGGGATTGAAATGTGCGAATTGTGATTGAAAGAAAAATTAGATTTCATCTGTAAAGTAGGTTTAGGTCCGCTTTCATGTTGAAAAATATACGGTCCAATTTTCCCACTGGACAAATTCGTTTTTTAGGGCTGGGGACAGCCCTGCACTTCCTCATCAAGAAATTTAATCTAAGACTATATTATTTGAGACGTGATTCTGCACAATTCTTGCGGATATATGTATGTTATCGTTGCTCGACATAGTTTCCGAGGTATTAGTAAGAAATTGTTAGGCCTAGGTTAGGTTTGGATAAGATTTATTGGGAAGGGATGTAGGGAAAGGGGCGAAGTCCCTCTGTCGTCATGAAGAAGAACTGCGGTCATTCGCAATATTAGCCATCCTAATAGTTTTTGCGAATACATAAGAAACTAAGGTCAAGTGACCACAACATGTATAGGAAAAAGTTATTTCGAACCTTGTAAACATATTTCAAGGCTCATCAAATTTTAGAAGTTATTGTAAATAATTGGCATAACTTTTTATGTTCTTTTGGACTGGTTAAATTAATAGAATTATCACATCGAAGAATGTTGTAACACATTTTTTATTTTAACATCGTTTTTTAAAACCACAAGCAGTGAAACAATCTGTGTCGTCACTATTTATCGTGTTAAAAACCAACACTTTTTGTATCCACATACCCATTCATGTTTTGTGATTATCAACAGACAGAAAGATCCAATGTCGAAAATGAATAGCCAGAGCGTCTGTTCATTTATCTTAAAATGACAATCGGAAATTCGTTGAGATAACAATGTACACAACGTAATCGTGTACATAGTCATCCATATATTACATGATTTTCTGTAAATAGTGAAGTTGTTATAAAACTCTTTTACTTTGTCAATCATCGAAAACAAAATCTGCTTTGTGGGTTTTCTTCACACGAAAGAGACTTGTTCAAATTTTTGTTTCTCAAAATAAATTTAAAATATCAATGAAAATTGATGGGTTGGTGAAATCCTCTTTACTT
The DNA here is from genome assembly GCA_028453745.1 of Agapostemon virescens. NCBI lineage: Eukaryota > Metazoa > Arthropoda > Insecta > Hymenoptera > Halictidae > Agapostemon > Agapostemon virescens. The sequence goes on along the minus strand of CM052093.1, from coordinate 10,414,045 downwards.
TAAAGCAATGAAACATTTACAATCTTATTGTAAAAAATTACATCGTTCAGACGAAAAAAATCCTTCAATTTTAAAATTAGACACTTTTTCTTTAATTAAATTTCTCGAAAACTGTACGTGATAAAGGAATTGGTTCTTAGATTCGTTTATAACACGATAAACTGTACAAACATGATAGATAGATTAGTAAAATACAAAGAATAATTTTCTGGTCATAGTTCTTAATATTATACACTTCTATGATTCAATATAATTAATTATTAATTATTGGCAACTTTTGCTCTTTCGGTTTTGTTCTCAATGATTACGAACTCTACATGAGGTCGGTCAATGTAATGAATAGATTCAATCAAAGCACAGCGAGGGGAATGGGCCAGAAAATCAGACTCAATGAACATTAATGACTAATTAACCGTCAATAAAGAAAAGCTTCAAAAGAGGTTCTACATTGTTTTAATCCAACCGTTCTAGTTTAAACATTCGGCATTTTATGCAGTTCGTACAAATAACGTGTACTGATTTAAGCACACGCAGGCATTCTATGCAATCTTTGCCGTGAGTAGTATTTAGATCGGTTGTTATCGCTAACCTATTTGATAACACTGTGCAGTCAATGGAAATTGCCTTTGTATATAATCTAGTTTCACTATTGGCTTCATTCAGTTAACAATAACGTGTAGGTCAATGTACAACGAAAAAACACGATCCGCCTCTAAATCTTGAACTTCGCAATAGTCAAGATTGACAAATACTGAAATGCTCGTACCAGATCCCTCTGTTTCTATAATTGTATACAAGATTAATCACATAGTTATAATTCTAAAAGATTCCATAAAAACATAGTAATTTATATAGTGAGATTGATAATAAAAGTTCAAGATTATCACGTTCATCATTATTTTACCTCTTCTGTATTTCAGAGATCCTAAAGTAATCTGACTTATTTTAATACCAATACTGACAGCATACCTTATGCAATGATTCGAAAGTATATTAACATTCATTTTATTATAAAGAGTCAATTATCAAATATGTAGCAAATAAAAATTGAAAAAATAAAGCACATATTTTGTATTTACCTATGTGCTTGATATTAAGGAATTAATATCAGTAGTAGTATGTGCTAATATCAAGTATTATGTGCTACTAGTATATGCTAGTAGTATGTGCTAATATCAAGCACATAGGTAAATACAAAAAATTCCTGATTATTTTGTTTACCATTACTGCAGTTATAAAAACATTTTCACCAGAAAGTTTTGAATGAATTTCTTCACTGAAGCAGACATTACGTATATTGTACATTATGTGTAAATATTGTCATTATTACAAAGCAATATACATCGGTCGGATTTATTACTCGGTAGTTCTCCAGTTAATAAATAAAATTCCCATCTTTCACATACAAAGTTACTCTGTCGAAAAATTAGGAAAATTATTATGAAATAATTTAAGTATCTAAGTATGTCAGAATTTTCTAAGGTCCATCGTCCATGATCGAAAACTTTTCAATGGATCTCTCAGCCCTGGCAGAAATTTTTACTGTAAATCAACATAACATCTTGAGTAACGTTATCTAATAATTTAGTTACAAATTACAATGTAAAAGCAGTTCGTTAGGCTTCATTTTGTTACAGTGCAACTATTGAAAGTCCTAATAATAAGCTTCTGGTCGATAAAATGTTAAGAAACAATATAAGTTAACAAATTGCAAATTAATATATGTTTGGTTTTTTAACTTTTACTTGGTTCGCTTAAGTAAAGGCTGGAATCGAAATGCAAATGTTTAAAACTACTTTTTGTTCAACTTTTAAACGTTTCTGCATAAATTAGCGAGTGCTTAAGAATCCAATGCATTCGTTTGGAATGAACGTAGTTAAAAGTTACAATCGATTGAAATTGCTACACACGTTGTATGTTTCACCATAATGTAACGAATTTGCATGCAGATTCAACTTTCTCGACAACGATGCAGCGTACAAAGCAAATGTTATCGTATTATATGTTTTCGAGTAGACTTTGCGTGTAACGTCGGCTTGCTTTCTACATTCCAATTAAATACGAGGACTGTTCGTTAATAGTATGCAGGCATTGTGATACGGAGAAAAGAAAGATGATCCTAAATGCATAAATGAAAAATAGAGAAATTGGGGAATATGATTGGAACAGATTGGGTTATGCTGGATGAGCATTTAAGATATATATATATAATTCAGAGAAATATATACTTGAAATACTTATCATGAGACATCAGATTTCATGCATTTATAAGAAAAATCTGTAGGCGTATTTTAAAACTAATAACATTACGTAAGTAAAGCTTATGTACATATATTAGTATGCAAGCAGTGTTATATTTGAGTGTTATATATGTTTCTATTGATTACGTTCAACTACTGTATGTATGTTTTTATCGATTTACGTACTACTCTATTTTGTTCATGTTACTACGTCTTGATTTTGTTAAATAAACGTCGGAGACAGTTCCCCGCGAGCGAACAACCAAACAGAACGTATCAAGCCGCGTGGAGTCTTACAATTAGAAGAGTTTAAAAATACTGTTATATTATCTTCAATGAATTAAGCATATTAATAACAAAATTCTATTCCTCTTCAGTTTGCTACAACCAGTGACCAATTTTTATTTTGGTTAAAATAAATAAAAACATATAAATAAAATTTGAAATAAAAATTTTAAATAATCATTAACAATAGAACTACCAAATAATAAATCCTACCGATGCTTCCATTCAGATCTCGTACAATTTTGATCGTAGTGTCTGCTACAATGAAGAAATTCATTCGGAACTATCTGGTGAAAATGTTTTTATAACTTCAATAAATGTAAACGAAAAAATCAGCAATAAGGCATTTTGACTGGTTCGGTAGTTCTAGTGTTAAAATCAATTCTTATTAGATACTATATTCGTAAAGTCAAATAAACTTTTGAAATAGTGTTTACGTTAATACGAATGTAAATAATAATTTGAAATTAACCAATGTGATACAAATTACGAGATAGTACCCGAAAATATTCTTCTTTCAAGTACCAAGTAAAATAAAGCAAAAAATCACCTATGGTCTATCGATTTTGTATCTTGCAAATGTTCAACATGCGAACTTGGCAATTTTTCAAAGTCGATATTCTCGCAAATGTAGTTCCGTATGAAATAATATTATATAAAAATATTCTCCTTTTAAGTACCAGTTTCTACAGCGCTGAGAAGTTCGAAGAGTGTCAAATTTGAAATATGACCTACGTAAAACAAAGGAAAAAATCACCAGAACACCGAAACCGGATTATGATGATTCCGTTCGAAACATTCGTCGGAAAAGGTCTCCCAAAATTGGAGAAACAATATCACGGTCACGAGACATCGAAATGCAGTTGCATGTTGCATGCTGTACATCACACGAGGAACGCGTGTCGTGGGTGCCAAACGAGCAAGAAGGAGAACGAGGCAAACAATAAAAATAATTCGTTCCTCGAAATCGTGTACAGGCTGGTTCAGACAACTAAAGAAACCGTTTGCGTGCGTCCACTTAAACGTTTCATCCATTTTCAAGGTTTTAATACTCACTGTGCGTTTACGGTCATTTACTACTATGACTTTTGTAATACAAAAAGAAGCTCAATGTTTGGTTGCCCTATGTATTAATGGAGAAAAATTTGGTAGATCGAGTTTCCCTTCGCAAATCATTGCTTCAACGTAATGAAATCGAATCATTTTTGAGCTTAGCTGGGGAGTTTTGATGCATCCACAGTATAGTCGAGACCTTGTACTATCAGATTATCGTTTGTTTCGATCTCTGCAAAACTACTTTGACGGTAAAAAGTTGGATTCAAAAAAGGACTGTGAAAATCACTTGGCTAAGTTTTTAGTCGATAAACCACAGAAGTTCTATTCCGATGGGATTATGGCTCTACCCCAAAAATGGCGAAAGATCGTAGATAATAATAGCCAATATATACTCGAATAAAATTCACTTTGAATAAAAGAAACATTTAATCAAACAATGACAAAAATCTCTCAATACTTTTTTGACTATTCAATATAGCAAGAACATTTTTTGTAATATAATAAAGTCGCGTTAAATGCTACCGTCTTGGCTCCGAAAGTTGGCATGAGTCAAAATTCAAGGCCTCTCGAAGCGTGTAGTCTGGAGTAGTGGGGATAATGGTGTGTCAGTTATCTTGTAGTTATTCGAGTAGCTGAAACGATGGTACTCTACATCGTTTCGGCCCGGAGGTGGTGGCATTTAACGTGACCTCACTGTATCGTAAAATGTGACTATATTCTTATCGATAGTGTGTTTTGCTCACCGTCACCGATGACCGGGTCATCGTAATGCATACGGATAATATTATGGTCATTATTGAATAACACTCTTTACGCTGTTATGTTACGCTGTTATCCCGTTGTTTTTATTATCCAACATTTTTCGTAGATCATGTTGACTTGTTCGGAACATTTAACATAATTTCATAGTATTCGTCATTTATGAATGCGAAAACTCCGATAAATCGAGCAATGGTCACGAATAATCATACAACGATCAAAGTACATGCAAACTAGCACGTATATTGAACGTTGTTGAAAATATTTTTGTATTACAAATCTACGCCATAAATTTTAGAAATATAATTTTAGTTTCATTGGTTAAACAAAAATTTCTAATGATTTTGTTCGGAATTAACCTTATTAATAAACACAAAATATTACCTGCGCACACAAATTAATACGCAGCGTTTAAACAATCCTGAAAATTTATCACCGAACGGAATAGGCAGTTTTTCGTTAAAATATCTTCGCGATCTTATTTTCTACAACTTCTAATCTTTCCAATTAATTATAATTTATTTCTTGATTGCTTCTAATATTCATTTACTGATACTGAGATCAGTGTAAAGGATATGCTCCTCTGTAGGTGCCGTTTAAATTTATGTTAACATTCATATTGTTTCATTAGATTCAAAGTAGCTATTTAGAGCTTCGTTAATATCACAAAAACGTCGCTCGCGATACATGAATTACAATGATAATTTGATGAATGATAATTTAATCTGTATTAGGTTCTATATTTATACGAACTTCTCACAAACAGTGACTTTGCAAACTAATCAGAAATTCTTGTGGATATGTAAGAGAAGTTCTTGTACTAAAATAAAGTCAAACAGAATTTTCTAATCATCCTTCGATGGAGAAATTAAATATTTTTGTCTTCTATGAGAAATATAAAATTATTATTAAAATATATTAAATTATTAAATTAATAGGATCTAATGTTACGATTATCGTAACGAGTGTTCGTTAATAATTATTGTCGAATGTTTATTTGACAACAATGAAATTATTAAATGGCGTCGCGACTACTGTATTTAAAATGTACACATAATTCCTACGGCTTATCAAAAATACAAGACCCAATGTATCGACGACAAGAAAATTATAAATATAATTCATCTTATTCCGATAAAACAGGTTATCGATGCAAGGGCATTGACATTTTAATTACTCATAAAAAAATATTAACTCAGCATGTAAAAGTGAATTTAAAATTTTATGAACTATACGAAAATCATGTTTTGTTGTCATATTTTTCAATATTTTACTGTGGAAAAGATAACTTATTTTACTAAAAAATCTCAAATGTGTAAATATTTCGATCTGGTTGTAGAACAATTAAAATAACGGATAAAGAAATTCTGATATCAAGAGTACATATTTATACTTTTGTTAGTAATGGAAAAGCAGTTTTATACCCAAAAAATGTTAACACTTTAATTGCCAAAGCGGTACTAAAAAATTGATACTAAGGTCACAGTAAATTGTTTACATAATTTTAAATGTATAATTTATTTTCTTCGTCCGAGTAAATATTCTATTTACCCCTACAAAATACACTTGTTTATAACCAGTTTTACTAATACAACCATTTGTTATATTTTTAAAAATTCGAGTCTACAAATAGGTAAAAATGTATATGATTCTAATATTCTAATTTTTAAATAATCAGAAACTATTTATGATTTCTTAAATAATAAACTGTTTATTTTTAAAAGATAAATCTCTGTCTTGTTCACATTTTTATTTATAAAAAAACCAATAAAGTTTCAAATTATATTTTTAATTGAATTTTATATTGAATGAATAACGTTTGGAGTGGCATTACAGTAAAATTACGCATGAGTTCATAATAGTTTGTGGTCAAGTTAAAGTTGATGGTGTTAAAGAAATTAAAGTGCATCTGTGTGGGAAAAGGCACCAAAACAGAGTTGAACAACTAGTAGTAGTTGTGTAGAATTTCTCATTATTTTCACAGAAATAAAGAATCACAAATTAAAGAAATATAGAATCGAGTCTAAAGCATAAGTTATGTTTAAGATATAATTTATGAACAAATTAACCATCGAAGTGTCTTTCAATGAAATTAAATTGCAACAAAGATATTTCTAATTTCAATGTAAACGTTTATATAACCATGGACAACGAGGTTTGTTTGTTACCATCCTACTGTCTATCGAGATCAATTCTAACTATTCATACAGTTTATGCATTCAATTTAGAATATCTGAAATCTTGGTACAGCGTGTTACCATCCTACTGTCTATCGAGATCAATTCTAACTATTCATACAGTTTATGCATTCAATGTAGAATATCTGAAATCTTGGTACAGCGTGTTACAATGTAAACGTTAAATGTTACTTTTAAATTTAACTTAAACAATTCTAGACATCAGACGATTCGAAAGTTTCCAATTCTAATTATTAAATTACTAATTTTATGTACTTTCTAGAGAAAAATGTACTTTCTGAAAAGAATTGAATAAGATTAAATGAAATTAATTTCATTTCGACTCAAATAATATTTGACGAAAGGAAACAACTTTTATATCTTATTCTAACCTTTGTAAATTACTGCAGAATGTTAGAAACAATAAAAATTTGCGATATTATGTAATAGCAGGTATTGAACGATATCTAACATCAACATTAATTATAATGTATAACAAAATTCAACAGTTACATTAAATAAATATCAGTCTGTGATATCACAAATATCACTTGTGAGAACGTCAAATAGATTATTAGAATTTATAAAGATTAAGACTATAAACTGTATATTAAATATATTTATAATTGATGTGATTTTTCAAATTTTGATCTTCATCTAACTTAATCTCTGATGCGAACAAATTATAAAATATTTACTTACTTAACTATTATATAATTCATAGTAAAACCATTTGATTCACTATTACGCCAAGGTCAGTTTATGCACGGGGTGTCTCATTTGAGTCTAATTCTCTGAATGTCTTCTGTAATTATGAAAATACAAAAAAAACACGTAATTTGAACGGTATTTTGTCGTCAATATCCTGCAGGCGTCGTTTTTATTAAATGCTGTTTTTTAGAAGTTTTCAAGATCATCAATATATTCTTTAAGTAACTATGAATATTTTTTCGATTGCATTGTGCAGCTCATAAACGAATAAAACCAAGATATTCAGAAATACTACTATATGACTTTCGAATGACCTTGAAAACGAAAACTAAAGTTAAAATTCAAACCTTGGAAGACTGCAACTTCTGTCTAAACAAAGCGCAACTATAAATCTGTAAAAATGTTTTTCATAGTACACAGAAGAATAAAATTTACTGTAAGAAAATTAATACAAATTTTTTATGATAAACGAAAAATTCTTAAAAATATAGAACACAGAGTGATTAGAGTTTACGCTGATATTGACACTAAAATAATTGAAAAATCGTTGCATTCTGTTATTGCGCGTTATCTTCGTTTAAGACAGTATATCACAGTAGCGAGATAAGATTTGAACACCTGAAAATTAAACATTGAATAAAATTATGTCATAAATACTGGATACTCTCTGTAATGAGCAGGATATCCGAGAACCAGAAAACATATTTCGTAGTATAAAAAGCATGTATATTAATTTATTGTAAAATTTGCAAGGTACTTACGATTCAATTTTATTAGGCATATAAGGGATATTCAAATTTTCTATTTTCTTTCTACCAGGATACATTGTCTTAACGACGGAACTACTAAACCAGTCCGAATGACTGGTTCTTGATTTTTCGTTTACAATTACTTAAGTTATAAAACATTTTCACTAGAAAGTTGCAAATGAATATCTTCATTGAAGCAGACATTACGTTAAAAATTGTACGAGATCTGAATGGATGCAATTGTGTGATTATGACAAAGCAATATACATCGGTCAAGAGTTGCCTTCGAGTTTTTTTCATCATAAACAATTTACTTTAACTTTTTCTACGAAAAAAACGGAGTGTTCTGTATACTATGAAGAACATGTTCTACAGATTTCTAAATTCTTAAATCTTCGGGAATGTTTTGCGTTTTCTGGAGTACAAATTTGAACTATTATATTCGTATTGGGGGCTAAAGGTCACTTGAAGGTCACGAAGCAAGCGATACAATAATAAAAAGAATAAAAGACAACTTGAATCATCTGAATGAACTTCATTAACACTAAAACTACCGAGCAATAAATCTGTTAAAACTTCATGTAATTCTTATTGTAACATGTACCTTATTAAAGAAGTATATCCACAAATTTCTGATGGAAACATTTTTATAGCTTCAATAATTGCGAAAGGAAAACTAGGGACCACTCATAATGACTGGTTTGGTAGTTCTAGTGTGAAAAATAAATTGAAAGAAATGATATTGCGTACTTAAAACCATCAAAATTGTTTATAAAATTTATTTATAATAATGTATTCGACGAGGCCACATATAAATAAGATACCCTGTACATTTATATAGTTTTACTTGTGTAGTATACCTGTATAGCTATACCTTGTATAGTTACTACATGAATGGTTATTTATTTTTATGACATCCCCTCGTCGTTATTTTACTAAAGTTGCATGTGTCGATTTAAATATTGTAATTGCGGTTTGGTGATAACGACGTCCATTTTCAAGGGTCAGCAGACGATTTCTTTGTTCCTCGACTTTTTGTAGACAGTATAAATTCAAGAAAATAACCGATATCCACCCACCTACTGTATTATGTTGTCTCCCCTACAGAGACACCGGGTATACAGATCACAAAGGGTGTGGTCTTGCAACGCAAAGCGAGAAAAATCTCTTTGCTCTCTTAAGACGCATTATCGTGCGTAACGCATCGTATTTCAGCCACGGCTGGTTCGAGAAGGCCTGATATCTCCCGCGAAAATAAACGTCTTGTATCGCGTCTACTCGTTTGTATGCAGTCATACAGGGTGGCTAACAGTGCAGTGACACGGCATACCGGTTACTTAATCACAATTTAGGAAAAAAAGCCGTACGTATAGATCTGTCCATTAATATCGACAATTAACGTTTCGTTGTTTGTGTTGTCTAATTCGCGTGTCTTTCATTTTATGATGTCCTCGTTTCAAATTACTTTATTGCACCATTGAATCGTCAAATATGATTGCAAGTAATCACCTTTAACCCCAGAACTACCGAAACAGTCAAAATGACTGGTTCTTGATTGTTTCACTTACAACTGCTGAAGTTATAAAAACATTTTCACCAGAAAGTTTCGAATGAATTTCTTCATTGAAGCAGACATTACGAGACCTGAATGAATGCAACTTTGTCATTATTATAAAGCAATATACATCGGTTAGATTTACTACTCGGTAGTTCTAGTGTTAAATAGCGCATTTATCATATTTGAAGGAACTTTAAATTGGGTATTCTTAAAAATGGACTCGAACCACCAAAATTAATTATACACTTCTGTAGTAAATATATTTGAATTGTTTAAATTATGTATCTATTATATCTGTATAAGTCTGATAATATTTTACAGTACCATCTATCCGTTAATAACATTTGTTAGAAAAATTTGAATGAAAATAATGTTCTCTTTTTAGAATAAATTAAAACTCATGTTCGGTAACCTGTATGCCCCAGATATTTATTCTCTTCATAATGGGATTCTTTGTATAACAAATTCTTCGAATGATATTTTTACATTGCTTTTGTATTTTTAACAAAACCGTAAAATATATTAACATTATTTATCTCCTATTATTTATATTATTAAATACACATTCCAAGATTCTGAATGGATGCAATTTTGCCATTATTACAAAGCAATATACATCGGTCGGATTTATTACTCGATAGTTCTAGTGTTAATACTGTTTGCATTATAGCGTTAATATATTAGAATTATCAGTACAGAAAACGAGTACAAAACTGAAATTATGGTATGAACAAAATGTATATGGTACTAAAAAATTATATATCGCGACAACTTTAGCAGAATTACACCTACGAATCGATGGAGATCTATTTAAATAATGGATTACAAAATTTTTTCAGGGTCAAATACTCGTCACGAGAAACATGAGTCTTGCAAAGACCATAAATCGCGAATAAACTATTTTCTTCAAAAGCGACTTTAGAAGTTCTTAAATTATTTTGTTCCATATATTCACAGAGTGTCCTAATGTGGTGTAAACGTGAAGGGTGAGTGTATACGAGAAAATATGTTGAAAATATAGAATAAATTTGTTCACTCGACATCGCGTTTTCGGGAAATTACAGTTTGAAAATTGTGTAAAAACCCGCGCGCTATTATCACTTTACCAATCGGAAGCCTATTAACACTTTGAATGCTATGTCAGTCCCTTGAGACTGACGGTATCCAATTTACACATTAATATGTTATAGATAATTCATATAATATTAAGAAATATTCATACTACTTCAATAGATTCGATTAATACAGAAAAGCACAAATGGGCTAAGCGAATCTTTTGCTTATGCACAGTTGCATTATTTCCGTTTAAAGGTAAATAAAATGTGACGCGAAAGCTAAACAAAATGGCTCCGCATTCAACGTGTTAATAGGACTTTCAATAATCGCGCTTAACAGAATGAAATTTAAAAAGCTACTTTTACATTGTAGCTTGTAAAGAAATTATTAAATAACGTTACTGAAGACGTCTTGAGATCGGTTTAAAGTTTTCAATCGTGGACTGTAAACCTTCAAAAATTCTGAAACAATCTCCGGTCGGTAAAGTGTTGAATAGGTATCGTCTAACGTGTCTGTTCATAACGTACCAATTCTATTTCATCCATATACTAAGCACGCGAACTTGTGACGAATTTTCAAAGTCGATGTTCCAAGCAAAGTTTTATTTGGCAAAATCGTATTCTACATTTTCCACTTATTATTTATGTAGAATATGCCCCTTTTCGATTATACCACCAATTACCGCCCGTTGTGTACGGCCTCGGTAGATTAATTGATAATAGAGTTGTAATACTCCTTGTTTCGCTCGCGAAGCTTATGCTGTAAGATCTCGAGGCTCCCGAGACAGTGAACAGAAAAAAGAACACTGCATTAGTGGTCTGTAAGCCATTTTAAGACTATACATACAGCGTACGAAGAGCCTAACTCGTATTTTCTACTGCGTACCGATCATCAGTTGAAAAATGTTACTTGCTTACGGTTCGGTCAGTCACTCTTCTTACATTGTTGCAAGCCTAGCCGATAGCTGTTGCAGTTTTGTTAAAATAAGTATACTCTTATGTGCGGTGGAGTCTCGCAACCTGATCTACAGACTACACTCAACAACTATACGTATACCTGCAACTGAATTATTTCAGGCTTTTATACAACCATTAATGCTCAACGTTGCGTAAATGAAACATTTTACTTGCAGTTTCTTTCTTGGAAAATTTACATTTTCGAATTGTATTGATCATACCGCGGTTACAAAAGCATATTACACAGACTTACTTTTAATATTTCGTTATCACTGTTCTTTCATTTAAATCCTTGGGTATTTTGATATTTGCAGAAATTAAAATGTTTGCAGTACAGTGGAACTCCGTTTATATGAAATTACTTAATATAACATTTACTTAATACTTCGTCATCATTGTTCGTTCTTTCATTTAAATCCTTGGGTATTTTGATATTTGCAGAAATTAAAATGTTTGCA
>CM052093.1:10346530-10402030 GCA_028453745.1 Agapostemon virescens | reverse complement strand
TTACAGTAAAACTCCGTTTATATGAACTTCATTTATACGAACAAAGTTTTAGCGGTGCTTGGTTAACTGACCTGATAGGATAGCGTGAGGAAGTAACAGATAAATTATGACGCACACAACGATGAAACTTTTAATAATATACGATACAATTATAAGAACGCATATAGACAGATTGATAGCAATACAACGAATGATATGATCGAAAGACATAAACATTAATGTTTATGAAGAAGGGCACCATATTCAACCGGATTTCTCGATAGTACGACTCCGTATATATAACGGGTGCGGATTGTATATTCCATAATGCACATTAGCTGCGTGAAATTTTTTTATATCTCATATCTTGTGTCAAATATTTTTCGAAGAACTATATCTCACACAAGTATCGTCAAAATCGACTTGTATGACTTGAACAAATTTCTTTGTAAGTGGAGATCTTTTGTTTACGATAAATCATTTTTGTTTGAAATCATAGAACCATTTGTTGCACACCTTTCGTTTGAAATGCAATTTTTTTGTCTCTGCAAAATGATATATAAGATATTCTATTTTTATCTTTTTATATGACTATAAGTTATTTTATTTACATCGTTGTGTTGTCATGAGTTATTTTATTTATCTATTTTACATTATTATAAATTGTTCACTATGTATAATGTTCACTATGAATCATAATATAAAAAAAATTGAAGTTATTTTAGTATAAGTTTCCTACGACTATATATTTTGTTTCACAGAATGACCCCACTCATAAAAAAACATTGAATTATCATAAATTATTTAAAACAATAAATTTTGTTTTAGAGAATGAGTAAACTTAAATTATTTTGCAGTGATTAAAGTTTTGCAACGTGTTAAATAAGTCGAAAGAGGATAATGTTTGTCTGCGCAATGCCTGGATGTCGAGAAAATCGAGTTTGACTATTCGTCGAATACGCGTACTACAGGATAGGAATTGGTTGATGCGTCTGTTCACGACTAACCGGTTCTACTTCTTGTAAATATTAGAACACGCGAACCTAACGGATTTTCAGACTTTTCTCTCGATGTCGAAGTCTTAAACAAAAAAATGTTACTTTCTTCCAACTTACGTTCAACGTACCCTCAACTTAACCCCTTCACGTACAGATAAAATGGAATTTGACGCGTCCGAAAAATACTATTTAACTGGCTCAACTGAACATGAATATGCATGCTCAGAAACAGAACATTTTATTTTGAAATTTACATTGCTATTTATTATTTAATTAGGTTGATATGTAATGTTAATGGACATTAATTCAGTAACATTATAAAATAATAAATTAATAATTCTGTAAAGTATGATACATTTAAAAGTATTTTCAAGTATGTAAAGGAACTAGACATTTTTTACACTGCCAAGTTGTTTCGCATCTTACATTATTTTTTACACACACATTGCATCTCTTTGTTGGATGTTCCTTTTTGTTAATGGAAGGTATAATACATTATTATATTATTATTATTATTGTGTTTCATATAATACATTTAACACTTTAACTGCCGAACTAACAACCTCAAAAATTTCAAAAATAGAACATAATTTATTTAATAAAGCTGCAATTTAAAATTTAAAATGTATGACAAATGGTTCGCTTTCAACCTTCTTGTATTTTCCAGATATCAATTAAATTGAGTACAACGAACATATTAACGTAAAAATTTACGTTTAAACGTGTACAAATAATTCTGTCATCCACATATGGGTGACATGGCAGTCAAAGTGTTAACTCAGACATGTTGTAAGAATTCAAATTCGAGTATATAATATGACATTCGTCTTTCTGGTTTACTTCCTTATGATTTTGTTATCGGTACTGCTGCGAAGAAAAGAGGAAAACGCACCCTGAACATTTTAAATGAAACGATTTTCGGTGTCTGCCAGAGACAGCTCCTGACGTCTCGGAGACGTCAAAGTCTACAATGGCACATGAAATGGATGACGTCTAGCAGACGTCATTGTATGCCAAGTGGTTAAACGCCTGTAGGATTATCACTTAGCTACTTCTTCTATGATTTCGAAAACATCCTCTACACTTCTTTTCGCAGTTTTATAAATAATAAATAAGCGCGTATGTTAAAATTATCTTATTTCATAGCTTGGAACTTTTGTATTATTGGTATAATCTTTACTTTACCAGTTGATTCAATAATTAAACTTTCTGTTTGAACAACTTTTTAAACGATTTAGCAGACTATGTTTATTTTGCTTAGTGGGCTGAGTAGGATAAACAAGTAGGAAAATAGAGTTTTAGATGCATTCAGTTTTTTATGTTTATTACTTTGTTCCATGAAGTAAAGAAAAGTTTTGTTTCCAATTCACTTAATAAAAGGTAATCATGCATTATTAACTTTAATTATGTGACAATGAGCTAGAGCAATATGATGTTTTTCACACGTTTAATATCGCGTCACCTATATGCCAGAGTAATTAAGTATATACATACATTGAATAATTAATTTACTAAAATTAAGTAAATATAATATTTTTTTTCTATATTTTAATTCTTGATCTACTAAGTAAATTGCTTCAAACTTGCAACATGTTTATGATTGTTGCAATTGCAAAAGTGTTAAGAGTAATTTCGGAGTAAGATATTATCACAACGTCCGAAATCTTTACAGCTCTTGAAGGTTGTACACACGGAAAAGATGCATGTTTATTACTAAATAAAAAAATAAGCTATCATCTGTCAAAATGCACTTATCCATTATATTACTTTAGCTTTAATATTCGTAAAATTACTAGTTTGAAATGTTTTTATTATGGATTATTGCAATTGTGAAGACGCATTTACGAGAAACCTATTTAACACATATATGTTTTTCGGTACACATTATTACAAAAAATTGATCAAAATCTAATTGAATGTATTCTTACTACTTTTGTAAAGCAATGTAAAATAGGGATTTTTAGTGATCCGTAGATCTAATTTTAGAGTTTTAGAAGTCTCCATTTTACTTTGCGTCAGTCGTGAAATTTTCTGAATATCCAGGATATCATGTTACTTTAAATAAAGTTCCACGTGCACACATATTCTATTATAATGTTTCCGGTCTGGCCGTGAAACCGAAGAGATAGTTCTACATGAAAAACAGGAAGAAGATATAGGATGTTTGGTAAAGAAAACTCTACAAGAATTCGTATTTACAAGAAGTAGAATCAGCAGACTATGAACAGACATGGCAGTTAATTCTTATTAACACTCAAACTACCGAACCATTACGAAATGACTGGTTCCTGATACTTTCGTTTACAGTTACTGAAGTTATAGAAACATTTTCACCAGAAAGTTCCGAATGAATTTCTTAATTGAAACAGACATTACGAGACCCGAATGGATGCAATTTTGTCATTAGTACGAAGCAATATACATCGGTTGGATTTATTACTCGGTAGTTCTAGTGTTAAATAGTGCACGTATCATGCTTGAAGGAAATTAAAATTGGGCATTCTTGAAAGTGGACTCTAACCACCAAAATTAATTATACACTTCTGTAGTAAATATATTTGAATTGTTTAAATTATGTAACTATTATATCTGTATAAGTCTGATAATATTTTACAATACCATCTATCCGTTAATAACATTTGTTAGAAAAATTTGAATGAAAATAATGTTCTCTTCTTAGAATAAATTAAAACTCATGTTCGGTAACCTGTATGCCCGAGATATTTATTCTCTTCATAATGGGATTCTTTGTATAACAAATTCTTCGAATGATATTTTTACATTGCTTTTGCATTTTTAACAAAACCGTAAAATATATTAACATTATGTATCTCCTATTATTTATATTATTAAATACACATTCCAAGACAGGAAAGTTTTCTTTTAGGACGGAGCATTTTCATGCAGATATTAATTTCTGCGGCTAAATATTTACAAACTGGAATCAAATAGTGTTCTTTCTGATTCGCAGTAGACTAATTAGTAAGCATTATTAAATAGTACATTGTGCTAAACAGAAGGCAATCATGAATATTACAACTCATAACTCCATTACATTTGCTGTCGAATAAATGATTGTCATTGAATTCATAACAGTTTATTATTCTAATGGTTAAATAGCGAAACACAAATAAATCTTAACAATCTCACCTGACAGTTCTTAACAGTTTCATCTTGTGTGAGACAACTCTATTATTCCACAGAGATTCTATTGGTATTGGGTTTCTTGGCACTCACTGACAAATTGAAATACATGTCTACTAATCGAGAAGAGTAATAGTAATTAGGTGGAAAGCTCTAAATTATCGGAACGTTGCTTCGAACGTCGCACGTAAGTAGTCCGTCACTGCACGAACGGATGGAAGAAGAAATACGATAGAGAACGTAAAACTGCTCACGTATTAACGTTACATGTGAACTTAAATTATCGACTACAATTATTTGAACACTCAATAGGTATTGGGCGCGTCAAATAAAATAAACAATCTTCCTCCTGAATAATTATAGAAGTGATTGCGTAAAACCCATAATTATTGTAATTGAAATTCCTGTAGCGTTTATGTACTAACTTCACTTATCGTGAAACTTTATCTATACATCGATTGAAGGGTTCTTAGAATATTGGCGTTCAGGAAAAACATCCTGTTCCTTTTATTGCATATTTAGAAGTAATTGGAAATTTTAATGAATTACCAACCATTTATCGTAATAATTTGAAAACTGGAGAAAAGAAAGTTTAAACGGTAAAAGCGTGTTTAACGCTAGAACTACCAAACTAGTCAAAATGATTGGTCCGTGCTCATTTCTTTCGCAATTACTGAAATTATAAAAATATTTTCATTAGTAATTTTTCTAAAATCTGTCAATGTACTTCTTTAACTTAACACTAGAACTACCAAACAAGCCAAAATGAGTGGTCCTTACTTATTTCTTTCACAATTATTCAAGTTATAAAAGTATTGTCATCAGTAATTTTCATATGTACTTCTTCAATAAACCACGTGTTACAATAAAAATTGAATAAAGTTTAAATAGATGCAGTCTTATTATTACCACCGAGCAATGTATATCGTTGGATTTATTGTTCGGTAGTTCTAGTATTAATTCAATAGAGGGTCCCTATTTGAAATAATAGAAAATTTCTGAAATTACTAATGAGGCCCGAATGATACACAATAGCATGCATACAAATAACATTGTTATAATCATGCGCACGTGTAAAGAATAGAAAACAGCTTACTTTTCATCTATAAATAGTAACACAGATCGAATAATATTATAGAATTAAAAAGTAAAAAATAATTTTATAAAATATAAAATTTCTTAGATGTAGTTCAAAGGAGACGTTTCAATCTTGAAATCTGTAGTGGATTTAATCGAGATATAACTTTTTAAATGTTTTTACAGAGATTTCAAGCATTCTTGAAAATTTTAACTGCGAAACCAACAACCTCGAAAATCCTACAAGATCAAAGTAATTTATTTAATGAATCAACAATTGAAAACTTAAAATCTGTGACACAAAATTATCCTTTAACCTTCTTCTATTCTCCAGACCTCAACTAGGTTTAGTGCAATGAACATGTATAAATTTATTTTCAAACATGGAAAAACAATTTTGTCACCCATATATGGGTGACATGGCAGTCAAAGTGTTAAGAAAGATGAAAAAATATCATGCAAGCAAATATCCAATATTTATCGAAAAGAGAGGCTTCAAGTTTCAAAATGAACGCTTTATTTCTATAACTTCGTATCGTTCTATAAACTATCGTATTTCATGAAACAATCATAGACAAAATGTAGATAATTTTTCGAGAATCGGAAATTCAGTGTTAAAATACTTCTTGGATCCACTGTATGTGGATTATTTGCAAAAGTAAAATAAATATAAAATGAAGATAAACTTGGGCGCCTTATAAGCGAGCGAACAGTGCGCGACAAGCGGACTCAACATACTGGTACCCAATAATTTATATCTTTGCGGCCATGAATCTCACCCTTGTTCTCAATTACCGTCAGTCGAAGCACCGCACAGTATTGGTAATTAATCGTACGCATCCAGTTGCGCCAATTAAGCCAAATGCTCGGTGTGTTTCACTTAAGTTTTCCTCGCAGCGAATCGCCAACGAGTTAATTTTTCGTTATTTATGACGACCAGTAATTCTCATAAGTAACACCAATTACAAGGGCGCGGTGTATTTCCCAGTGCAACATTCAGGGTTCGAGATTCTAGTTGCATGCCACACGCATACAAAACATATGCATCTAAACACAAACGTTGCATACCGTTGCGTCTTGCTTCACTGCAACGGCCAATGACTTCTGGTTATGGTCGCTGCTACGTTGTAATTTTTCACCACACTTTTTCGTTTTAAGAAATATCATCATTAGACAGCGAGTATTCATGCGTCTATAGCACGAGCAAATTTATAATACAAGGGGGCATATACTATAACAAAAACTGGTAGTATTCTTGTTTTATTTTTGCAATAACGTATTTCTAGTTGACAAAATCACGTTCGCTTAATAGTAATACGGCAAAATTAATCATGTAGATTGAGATTTCTTTAAAAATCAGAATCTAATGTAATTTTTTGTGAATATTAAAACGAGTATGCCACTTCAAAGTTGAATCATTGAAATGTCTTTGAAGAACATCTGCAAGATTTTTCAAATGATCCAATCAATCATTTGGTATATACGTTTGTACAATAATATAGTATCGTATACACGATGAATATATTAAATACGAACAGTGTGGAAATTGTCAGCTGTCTACTAAAAACAAGAACATGTTAGCTGTGCACAGTGATAAAAGAAATACATGAATTACTATGTATTATTGTATAATAAAACAGTAATTTAGTCACACCATATTCTCATACATTATAACTTATAACTGGGATTTCAATAATTAAACATTATAATTGAGAGGTGATAAAAAATTGGAAAAACTATGTCAAAGCTTGAAATGGAAAAAAAGTTATCAAATGTGATGGTATTATTCACAAAATCATAATATCTGAATAAACGTAAACTTCTTTGTTTTAAATATAATATTTCAAAAGTATTTTGTATTTTAACTATTCCTAATTACATACTTTTTTAACAGTAATTGAATTAAAACTTATTTTTTAAATTATTACTGTTAAATTAAATTACATTATAATATAATGGTTGAATTAAATTAAAGTGAAATGTTATTAAATTACATTAGATTAGATGATAGCATAATTCTATTAATGTTGAAAATCTACGTAATAAGGAGCTGTTGCAATTGTTTACCATGATTAGCCTCTAGCCAAATATGTATAATTATTTCACATACTAACACAGGTAAATTTTCAGGTCAGATCAGTCTGCTCATTATATTTTGACAAGTAAATGAACGTTACCAAATTGAACCTTTATAAATTCAATGTAAATTACAGTAAAGTCGCGTTAAATGCTATCACCTCAAGTTGCGAACATTGTACTTATCGTGTACAGACAAAAATCAAATTTCGCAGCCCATTGAGCGGTATACCCCGTAGTAATGGGGATAATATTATGGCTGCTACCCGATAATTTACAGATAATAAGATAAGAAAAGTTATAGATAATATTATGGTAGTTACTCGAGCAGTTAAAACAACCTTACTGTACAATGTTTTGTTTTCGAGGTGGTGGCATTTAACGCGACTTTACGGTGTTTATTGTAAATTATTACAATAAAAAATATATAGTATATTATGTAATGTTACATCGCTATTCATGATGGAACAAAAAGTATACGTACCTAAATTGTTATAAAATTTTTACTTACATTTATTTATAATACGAAATTAGTTAAATTCATACTAAATTACTGTCTTTTTATGTTTATGTACGAAGTGATATACACAAACCAAGAACATACGTAAAGCTGTTTATTTTTTAAGTAAATTGCTAGCACGTAAAAAAATACAGGACGACTATCCTAAGATTATCACCTAAATTGTTTTCATGTATTTTAGTGGTACGAGAAAATAAATGCGGACGAAAATATTTCACTTAAAGTGACAATTATTGTACTAGGAAATATTTTTCTCTTAAGATATCTTTCAATTGATACGCTGTTATGAATAATGAAAAAACGAATTGAATTATGTGTAACCATGTATAATATTTCTACTTTCAAATGATCTTCTGAGGAGTTATTTTTCGAAAGGCATAACTACAAATACAAATATGATATTCGAGATTAGCGTATTTAAATAAGATTCTATTGCTGTGAGCTCTCAAACATTTGAAGAGTAACTTTTATGAAGGTTTCATGGTATTGAGAAAGTTCCATATGGTTGAATCAGTTTCATCATTACCAATAACATTATATCAATCAAATTACAACATTTTATTAAAGAAAAAGAGGATATTGACCTGAAATTTGTAGAAAAATCTCTTGTATCGGAATATTTGTCTGTCTGAATGAAACATTTTACCGTATCCCCAAAAATAAAGAAGATATTTTAGGTGAAAGTCTTAGGTGACTCATCTTGTATACAATTCTTCGTTTTACAACACCAATAGTAATATGAATAAATATTGTCAATTGCATTTATATATATTTTTTTGGATAAATAAATAGCCGTGTTTTAATGTTGTTATTTTGAGACATTAATTTATATCCTCATTTTCTGCATACTTTAATGATATAAGTATAATTATATATATAATTTGATATTATATAATATCATTATTATTTATAAGCATGTTAAAATTATAATAACAATTACGTTATTGTTCAATTAAAAGTGCGATACATGTAATAAGCATTATTGGAATATTTTAGAAAAATATTGGATATTTAATATTTAAAAAAATGATATTTTGATTATTGCAGATTTGTATTGCAGTAAAATATTCAGTAATTTATTTCAGAAATGCAGATATGATTTTTGATTCACATTTTGGCGACTTATACTACTATGCGTCCTTGAGGGAGTCTATTTTAAATAGAATAGTGCATAACTGTAGAATGTGTTTCGAAGATCGTCGAAACAAAAGAAAATCTCTGCCTCGTCATACCGTAAGTCATTCTTCCTAGTTGGGATAGGAGGATGTTATCTTGTCGATGGCCTTTCTGGACCATCGACCGGAAACTCAACACAAACCACTACGTGAAGCGATTGTTTGCGAGAAGACCATGCGCCTGAGGGTGTCTTTCGTGAATTACTATAGATTGGACGCAACCTCTCTGTCAAGGTGACCTTCGCAAAGTCAACTAAATTCACTACATAGACAAAAACACACGCACATATATATAATATAATATTGGATAGACGAAAAGGTATTGAGAGATTTTTGTCATTTACCCATTAAATGTTTCTTTTATTCAAAATGAATTTTATTCAAGTATATATTGGTCATTATTATTTGCGACCTTTTGCCATTTTTGGGATAAAGCTAGAATCCTATCGGAATAGAACTTCTGTGATTTATACACTAAAAACATGGCCAAATAATTTTCACAGTACTTTTTTGAATCCACCTTTTTACCATCAAGATAATTTTGCAAAAATTATGGTAAAGCATCTTGACCGTAAACACCACAAATTTTTTCCCGGATTTGTACAGCGGTTTTGCCTTTTTCGTAGTAAAATTGCAAAACATAGCGATTTTTTAAAGAAATTTCACCAATTTTCACACTAATATTACTTTTGAAAATTGTAGATCAAAATGCCACCTCTCAAATGTGCGTCCGTATAAAGCAGGCTGATTAGAGTTTCCCGATATATGACACCAAACAACATCCAGTGACAAAAATCTCAATACTTTTCCGACTATCCAATATTATATACTATAATGTAAGCTACTATATCTAAATTCGTATTTAAAAAGTCCAACTTGAAAAAATGGTAAGAATTATACGATTTTTTCAGATAAAAAACTGTCAATAAGGTGCTGTAAATTTCATTCAAATTAAAAATATAGTTTAATAATAAGTTTACTCTAAGCGCCTATACGCATATATTAAGAAATAATTTTAGTAAATTACAATCGGAGTTCCTGTTTACGACGTCTAGAAGGGATGGTAATAATTGTGTATACTTATATATTTTTATATATATACATTAATTATTAATTAATTATAATATTATTAATATATTAATTATAAATTAATATATATTAATATATATATTATAAATATATAATATTTGTTATACTTATACACACATAATTTCAAATATTTCAATTTTTACCGATTTTTTAAATGCAACCATAGTGATGTAAAAGTTGTTTTGACATAACAGTATAGTAATTTTTAGTGTCGCCTTAGAGGACCCATTGGAGTGCTAAGGGTTAAACTACTTTTCGAATGAATATTCTTTGGAAATTGTTACTTCTTTACTATGTTTACATGAGGACCATAACTTAAGATCACTGTCGTTTGGGAAACGCCGCATTTCTATGAACTTCTCGCCAACTACCATCATGTACATAATAAATTCTATTCTTATGTAGCAAACAAACAGTTGTTTCATCAACCGAGTGCCTATGTATGTAGAGTGGCGCACGAAAGTTTTTGGACACTCTTTAAATCTAAATAACTTTTTCAAAATTGATCCAAACGACTTGACTTTTCTGGAGCAACTAGCAAGTAGCAACATTTTTATTTCAACTCGTAATGAAAATTTAAAATATGCGTTTTTCAGAACTGTGTTCGTTATACGCATGCTGAAAATTTCACCGAAATTGATTGACACGGGGAAAAATGACACGCGTAGAAAGATGTAAGAATTTCTGGAGTTTAAGCAGAAACTGATCTAGAATCGTGAAAAATTGCAATTTTCACTATTTTCGATGGCATATAGCTCGTGTGTACATCGACCGATCTCAATGAATATTTTTGCATGCGTATAACTATCATAGATCTACAAGACCCGTCTTTGAAATTTTTAGTACGTGGCTCAAATAAAAAATATTTAAAAAGTTCCTTTTTTATTGATCATGTAATTCATACCAATTCCAATATTTACGAAATTCATTTTACCTATCATTCATTAAATCAATGCAACTAATTGCTCAAGAAAAGTCAAAACGTTTGGTCCAATCTTAGAAAATTTATTTAGGTTTGAACAGTGTCCGAATACTTTTGTGTGCCACTGTATATCAACTACGCATAGCTACGGCACTGGCGAGTCGAGATAAGCCTGCAATGGCCGCGTAGCGCGAACGAGTCGCACATAAGCAGTAAATGATTTTCTTGACCTGCTCGCATACTAACCGAGCCAAATATTTTTCGTGAATGTTGTTTTTATGAAAAATGCCTGAACAATCTAATCTTGTTTTGCACATTCCTGCTAGATAAAGGATTTTTCAAACAAACACAAAAGTAGTACGTAGAAATTGTCCGTCATAATAAGAACGTCAATAAGATGGTCTCAGATCTTTCTCAAATTTTAATAAATATTCACAACATTTAAAAGTTACAAAAAATATAAAAACGAAAGTCCCATCTTACTTTTGACACAATCTTTTTCAAACTTTGACAAGTATTCACGACATTTAAAAATTCTAAAAAATATAATTGTTTACATAAATATAAAAACGAAAGACCCCTTCATCTTTTGACACAATCCCGAACTGGCTTGGAAGTTTAGTTTTACGTAATATCTCGTTTTTTGTCAAAATTACACATTGTATAAAACACGATATTTTTCGAAAACTGTGTATCATAGAGCAATTATGGTTTCGAATTCCGTTTTAGTAAGAAACATCTTATAAGGATCACCCAGTGGGTATTGCAAAAATGTATATTTTACATAAGAACATAATTGTATATTGCTATTAAGAATTCAGAATCAGTATAAATAATGTTCGTTTATGAAGTGTCGCGACACGCGGTGCGCGAAGTTTGCGGCATTCAGAACAATATTCATTTTTAATAAATTACTAAGTGGAAGACATTTTTTCTTGTCAGCGAAAACATTGTGAGATAATAAAAGGTTATCTAAATCTTAAAATAGTTGTATCAAAGTACGTTGAATAATTACCAGCATAAATATATAGCCACGATGGTTCCTTTAAGGGTTAACAACATTTTTTTTTCTGTGTTTCATCGTAACTTGTCTATTGTTAAGAAATAAAAATGCGACTGGTTGGATGATTTCAAATAAATGCTTTCATCATCTCTAAAAATATAAAAAAAGTATAGTAGCATAGTAGAGTATAGTAATATAAGTAGAGTATAGAACAGATTGAATTAATTTCGTGTTTTTAGCACAGTCCTATGATTCTTTTCTCAGTGGCACGTTATATGACTATCTAAAAGTTGTATGTTTATCCATGTACATTTGTATGCACACCGGAGGTCTCCGACTTGTAAAGAAATATGATTAGTTTGAACAGTCTAAGGTGTGAAGGTTGGAAGTGCGGCAACTCGTTGCACATAAAGTCTTCATGTGCCGTTACCGCGTTTATGGCTTAATAGAATGCCTACAGGAGACAAGTCGCCACCGACTACAGTCTAAATATAAGTAACATTTGAGCCGTTCACTGCACAAATCGATTAAATTCACTTTTCGAAAAATCTTAAATATATGTGTCAAAGCACTTGATATAGTTATAAATTTTTATATTTATAGTAACTTTCCCTAATAATTAAGATTAACACCATTAAACGACAAAAATTTGTTGGCCACTGAATAATAAATAATTTATTTCAGAGGCCATTTTGATTAACTCCGAACTCTAATGTAAATCGTTGTAATAATGCAACTCAAGTGCACTAGCAAGCTTTTTAGTGTCGTCTGATCATAATTAAAGTAAAATAAATTAGTTAGTCACAGTCTAATTGTCACAGAATCAAGTATTTGTGAAGTCAAATTAATTATTATTAAGAATAAAGTTTAATTTAGTATATTTTAAGTTCTACTGCGTACTTCACCAGTCTTAGACAGACTACATATTTTTTCAGCCTTTTCAACATTACTTCCAGATCGTATTTTGGTTGAATTATTATAAAGTTAATTAATTATCATTTATTATTATAAAATCATTATTTGTCAGTGGCTTTTAAAAAAATAAAATTATACAGGAAATCTGTAGCAGGTAGACCACAAAGTTTGAAAAATGTAGATCATCCTTTATTATATCGTAAAGGTAGAACTGTACAAGGGAAAAGAAGAGAGACATGATGGACCTACTGAAATTTATTTTTCCTGTTAAATATGATTATTATAAAAACTTCAGAATAAATTGAAGTGACAAGTCGTCACATACAGCTGATGAAGAATTATATCTAATTTTGACTGCACGGTATATTTAGAATATAATAAATTGTAATAGTGAAATCAAATGATAGGCGAATTTGACTGCTAACTACTCTAAGTGAATTTGATTGTGAAAAAAATGGTTTCTATCATCAATACTTTTGTGCATTTTCTTTTATGCGTGTTCATCAATCGAGGGGTGCAAATTCATTTCTAGAACGGGTACCATTACTTTTCTTACACTCTGTTTAGAATACCAATGCATGTGGGCGATTGAAATATTTACTGTATGCACGATGTCAGAAGTACTTGCTTGCTGAATATCAGCGAAAACAAATGAGTATAAGTTTGACTTTTAACCTATTTCCGTACAATAACTTGTCAGTCTCGCGATGATGAATTCAGGCAGACTGTACTTAATATGAATATTATTTAGTTCATTTAAATTGCAGAAAAATCTAATTCTTTTTAAATTCGTACTTAACTACTTGCCCTATAACTTAACTATATTTAATAGAAGTTGTAGTTTCAGAGATCCGATGCGATATCACCTATTAACCATGGGTCGATACTCAATCATTAGTGAATAATTAGCAATAGGGAAGTATGTATACATTATGTATAAAAAATGACAAAAACCTCTCAATACTTTCTCGACTATCCAATATTAAAATATACTGAAATATGTCCAAATACACTAAAATACATCAAAATATACTAAAATACAAATGAATACATAAGAGTACATTAGAATATATTATGATATACTAGAATATATTAGAACATTCTAGAATATTCTAAAATATACTACAATACCCTAGAATATACCAAAATATTTTAAATACATTCGAATATACCAGAATATACTAGAATATACTAGATCATACTAGAGTGTACTCAATTATACTCGAATATACCAAAATATTCTAGACCATACACAGACTGTCATGCATTATATTTTAAATATGTTTCCATCGGTAGGAAACTGCGACAGACCGAGTGTATAAACATTGTTGCTTGGAATGTTTAGCTCTGATCTTTCAAAATGCATGTGTTATTAATATCTTCTACTTAATTTGCTATTTCGAAATTACACACTATTAAGCAATTTCTCACATATTATATATGAAATATATATTACATAAATATATATATATATATTTACATATTATTAATATATATATTACATAAATATATACATACATATATATTATATTAATATGTATTATTATATTAACATAATATATATGCATATATATTATATATAGTATATATATATATATATGCATATATATTATGTTAATATAAAAATATAATCAACCAAAAAAATGTCTACATAGAAAGGTAATGACCGGAATCGACCTTCAGCCGCCTCGTACGTTCGGCGTACTCTGACGTCGTGTCGTACAACTGTGCTCTACAGCATTGGCAGTGATCGATTCTTCGAATTACGTACATAATGTACCCATAATTTTATATTGCTAATTACTTACTACTGACTATGCATTAGATCATGTTTAACCAGTTAAGCGCGTTTGACGTGTATATTCGTCGTGTAAAATGAAAAATTATCATTCGCTATTAAAACTTGAAACTTCAGTAAAATACAACAAGAATATTATTTGATAATATGTTTCCTTTTATATTAGCAATAGAATTGTTAATTTTTTATTAAATATAAATGTAATCCTTGCTTGTTTTTCGTAAAACTTGTAATAGGACCATTTGCCCTGCGTTCGACGTGTATACACGCCACTACTTGATTTTAATTCCACACACTCTGGAGGATTTTTGAAATTCAATCCCGCTCTTAACTGATTAAAAGGTAATATTATATCGAATATCTGGAACTACTACTTTTTTAAAGATGAATGAAATCGTTAAGTACCTCTGTAATAGCTTCTCCTATGAGGTGAGAGATTGTCACATGTTTTATGTATTTCGTTTCATCTGACGTTTTAAATACGCATACATAGAAGAAGAAATAATTTATATTGTTTCAAAATCAATGTAAAACGTAGGTTTTTGGTACATACATCAGTTTACGATGAAATGTTAAATATGCTCATGCTTGGTATTCGAAACTGAAGACATCCTAGAAACGTTATTTTCAGGCAATTGATTAAGTATTAAACTAAACGAAGCTGTGTTTTCGAGAAAATCGACTTTAAAAATTCAGCAAACACACATGCTCTTGAATAAGAATCGCCTAATGTGTCTGTACATGATATACCGATTCTATTTCTTACAAATGCTAAGCTTGTGAACTTGACGGATTTGAATGGCAATTTTTTCGGAAAAATCATCCCCTCTTCTGTCGTACCACCACTTACCATTTACCCTGTATGAACTTAATTTTTGAATTTCTTCATCATTGTTTATATACTAATCGATTTACCTGTATTCTCGTGAACATTAAACCTATCATTGCGAGTCAAATGACCCTTTTTAGATTTTTTATTTTACTATTATTGAAGTAATAAAATTACCTTCATAAGAGTCAATCGTATATTATAATAAAAATCACAGAAAGTCTAAATAAATTATATCTTGTCATTTTTATAAGACAATGTACAGTAGTCAATTTTAATGCTCGGTAGATTTATTGTTAAGCAAGTTTGTAGCCATACTCGTAGTCTCACCAGTTTAACACTAGAACTACCGAACCAGTCAAAATGAGAGATGATGATGAGTTCATTTAGATTCGAATGAATTTATTCATTGAAACAGATATCGCTATGAAAATTGCACAAGGTCTTAATAAATGCAGTCTTGTTCTTATTATTAAAAATTATTCAAAGTTCTAATGTTAAATATAATCGCTCAACAATCTCCTTATTTCTTGTATAATAGACTATGGTACTTGAGATCATATTTTATTACAATTTTTGTAACATAATAACTATAATTTTCTCCTTCGTTTTTTTTTGGAGATATAGGTTTTACAATTAAAAAAAAAGTTTAAGCGAATACTTTTATGAATATCAACCCTTTGCACATGAATGGCGACACCGAGGCGTCAGAACAAATTGCCATGTCACAATTTAAAACAATTTTCATATTATTAAATTCGTTCACATTCTATAGATTTCTAAACGCGCAATTCTGTTAGAAAGTAGGTACAATGTCAGGTGTACAATGTAAAAACTGTTGCATAGATCAAGAATATTGTAGATTAAAGGGAGTGTGTTTAACTTTGCTATCAAAACTGCTGTTAGTGCAAAGGGTTAATAAGTATACTTAGAGATGCAATAAATATTCAATTCCGTGTAAAAGACTAAGGGTGGAAGCAGTGCAAAACTGAGCATAAACGATATTAATTATTTATTTATTTATTAATGGCTGATACCAGATGAATTATTTAGATTGATAGGATGCAAGAAATAAAAGAAAACATTTTATGGTTTCGAAAAATAACGCATACGTAGAATTTCATATAGCAGATTTTACCCCAATGTTTCAGTTTTCGTATGAAAATGTATGTACAGTGGCTCACAAAAGTATTCGGACACTCTTCAAACCTAAATAACTTTTTTAAGATTGGACCAAACGTCTTCACTTTTCCTGAGCAATTAATTGCATTGATTTAATAAATGATATGCAAAATGAATTTTGTAAATATTGGAATTGGTATGAATTACATAACCAATAAAAAGGGAGCTTTTTAAATACTTTTTATTTGAGCCACGTACCAAAAATTTTAAAGACGCATCTGGTAGATCTACGATAGTTATATACATGTAGAAAAATTTAATTGAAATCGATCGACATACACACGAGCTACAGGCCATCGAAAATAGTGAAAATCGCAATTTTTCGTGAAATTTTCAGCATGCGTATAACAAACACAGTTATGACAAACGGATATTTTAAATTTTCATTACGAGTTGAAATAAAAATGTTTTAAAAAATATCTTTCCTACTTTCCCACGTAATTTCTACCAATTAGAATTAAAATTAATCAATTAAAATTATTTTTGCATATCATTTAGTAAATCAATGCTTCTAGTTGCTACAGAAAATTCAAGTTGTTTGGTTAAATTTTGAAAAAGTTATTTAGATTCAAAGAATGTCCGAATATTTTCGTGTGCCACTGCAAATTTGATGGAATCTGTTAAATTTTGTTCATCACTGTATGTACTGTCATCTTGTCGAGGACTGTAGGTTCCGGGGGGTCCATTCAATTCGTTACTGCGACGTTTCGTGACTTAAAGGTCGACGAAAGCCCAGCGCGATCAATTGATACAACGTGACGTTGAATCGAGGTCGTCGTTCGCACTTCTTCGACTAGTTGCCCCGCGTGAACACGAACCTGAACTCACGCAGAAGAGGATCAGAGGTCAAAGGAAAGCCCACCTCGGCGACTCTGGCCGCAAGGATCAAAGACTATGGCGGCTGGCTCCTTTTTACGGTGTCGACAACCTGAAGACGCCAAGAGAAGAATTCCCAGCCGACGACCCTATATACCCGGTCGTAGGTCGTGGCCGGCCCGGCGAGATACGGGTAAATTTTATTCTTGATTACGACGTCCCGCGATATCACATTACTGCTATCTTGCCGAAGACCAGTCGGAAATATTTGCCAGGACATCGGATACCTGCTGCTGCGTCCCCGTAGAAGACTGATGAAAATAAGCTGAAAACTATGTAGTTGCGCGCAAAACCCCAGCCGCTGTCGTTCCAACCTGCTAAATTGCTAACAGTACGTTACAGAGTCGTAAGATATCGAGGGACAAATATTTCATCCATAGTCGAATTGTCGGAGAGGAGATAACGCGAAGATTTAGTCGGCTAGGAAAGATGCTTCACCTAACTACCATTTCCCTTGGGATTTAAAATGCAGTTTTTTTCAAATAACGATCATTAGGTTTACTTGGAAATTCCATTAAACTGAAGAAGTCTGATTAAACTCATCAGGTGACATCTCAATCTACTTTACAACATCTTTCTTCAGAATTCATACATTTTCTGAGTTTCTAATAGTTGACTCTAATTTTTTATCATTTCTATTAGGTGTATAATATAATCGATCTACTTTAGAAAAATATATTTTAAAGCATATGGATATATTGTTGAATATAAAATTTTAATAAAAACTGTCACTCAGGGAATAACAACAATTCCTATTATTATTTTATTTTATATCATTTTATAATAATGTAATTTTAGACAAATTTTTAATCTCCTAAAATTATACTGTAGTTTTTTTTAAGGAATACGTTACAATCGTATTTATATCTTGTAAGTTATACAATATTGTAAATTCATATTGTTTATGAACATTTTTCTTTGTAATGTCAACACAAGACGTAATAATTAATGTTTGTTATATTAATTGCAAGAAACACAAACTAAATATATCTTTACTTTTTATTAAAAAAAAAGGGTTCAAGGTAATAAAATATTGTCTACTGAATTTCAAAAATTGTCATCCTATACACTGCATGTATCAAAGAAAAATGTAAAACAATACAAAAGTTGCTACAATTATGTTGATATTTAAATGCAACAATAGCTGTTGTCAAGCATATGTGATAAATAATAAATTAGTACTAGAAAAAAGTCAATCCTGAATTAAATCAAATTTCAATTCTCATAAATGTGTATTGATAGTGATTTAGTATTAAATAATTATTCTTTCTTCGTTTGACTAATACAACAATACGTTTTGTACATCGTGCAACTGAAAATCTTAAACAATATACGATGGGGAATGTTCCCACAGGTTATCGACATTTAAGAAAATTTGTAAGTTTGACATCGTAACCTTTTTCCAACAGATTTCTTGTTAGAGAGTTAATGAACGGTCAGGCTGTATACTCAGCCGTTGAAGCAAATTAACTACTCATTCGTGGCTAAACATCAATTACATTTTTTCAAAAACCTCGTAAGATACGTATACAACCATTCTTAACATCGAGGAAGTTCGTTTCTCGAGAGGGAACTTCTTTAACCCTAAAATTATTGGAAAAGGTTCGTCGTGTCGTCGGAAAACTAGTAGTTACGATAAATACTTTGAATTATTTGGTATAACGGCAAAACCAGTCCAAAATTATTATCCCACAAGATCGTAATTTTATTTAATTTATAAATAAATATTTTAGTGTAATAAATCAAAACTATATACTATAATATAAAATAAATAAATATGTTTATTATAAAGGATAATTGCTATTGTGACCTTTAACAAGCTATCTCAAATTGTAAAATTTAATTCTACAAATGTAAAAATGTAATAATATATTAGGTATTATTAACGCTAATAGTATAATAAAATTTCAACATTATTGATATAACTTTCACTAGTACTATTTAACCGAATTTCGAATGGTTTAGAGATATATAAATTGAGTTTCGAAAATAATTTCTAACTCGAAACACAATAATTTTACAAAGCTACAAATTTTTAGTATTTATGAACTAAAAATTGAATCTTGTCAAAATGTTTTTTATTTTACGATATTTTGAAATATATTAAGCATTTATAAATAATAGTCTACACAATATTATTTTAACCCTTAAAAAGAATAAGCACATTTAATAACATATACAAAATTTACGAAAACATATTTATGTGCAAAACATCTTATATAAGATACTACAGTTTTAAAATTATTTATATATTTTAATTATCTGCTCAAGCGAAAGATATAAAAATTACTGGCTACGTAAATAAAATTTTCTACCGTTTGACGTTGAATGTGACTAATTACCATGGACGCCTGCAGATAGGCAAACCACCTTACAACGAGACAGGCTTCTCAACCTACTTGCTACTTCCTCACTTTGATCTATTGCCTTACTACCATATTCCTTACCACGTTTGGTATTATGTATTTAGGGCAGCCGCAATCTTATACTTTACATAAGATTAAGTCAAATTTATTTTTGAAATGCGTCTTACAAAAAGAGAGTACTATACCGAACGAATTGTTTCATATTTTATGTAATATTTTATTGTATTTTGGAATATATGCTATTAGTACAATTTTTGCAAATATCCTACGCATGACTGAAAAAGTCCCTTAAATGTGATAATTTTATTAGAATCGCTATGATATAGATTTGTATAATATTTTATTTTAATGAACATCATTCTTAGTTGCTTAAATGTTATTATTTTATTAGAATTGCTATGATATAGATTTGTATAATATTTTATTTTATTGAACATCATTGTTAGTTGCTTAAATGTGATGAAATTATTAGAATTGATACGATATAGATTTTTATAATATTTTATCTTAATAAACACGATTTTTAGACCTTTGGAATTTAATTGTTTCAAAAACCTATTGAAAACTGTTACCTAACCGTGTAATTAATTTTACATTGATGGTGATTGAACAAAACTATTTTTCAGATATGATAATTTTAATTAACTTAGAGCTGAAATTAATTCTGTTAGGTTTTTATGAAATTTTCAGTGTAAATATAATTAACGAAGTTTGGTTATTAGAAAAATACGATAATATTAATATTTTTAAGCATTTTTGTATTATTTGTACCTTCCACGTATCGCTGAGCTAGCTGGATAAAATGAAACTTGCGCGGGTGACTCGGTAATTTTCTTTAATGAACTGTATCGTGTATGGTATGTTACACCTAAATGGGTTAACGTGTACGAAAGAACTGACGTAAATTTAAAAAGTATTTTTATAATGAGTTTTATTCCTAACAGCTTTATGCGTATAAAGAAAGGTTGCAGTAAGCATTTTAATTGGAATTTCTAAAATATCTAAAGTATTACCTACAATTAGTAATATTTTTATCCAAGTAAACCGTTTTGACATAAAAACTTGAATATGAAGAAGCATGCAGTTTTATGATCATCACACTGCGAACTTTATGCTCTACTAACACTTTTGATCTTTGAAAAATTTATATAGCATATCGTATATTTTCTATAAGCATCTTAGAAATAGTTGCACAAAGTTCACTAAAATGACGTTAAGTTTACGTTAAAGTTAGTTAACATTAAAGTATCACCTTTTAAATTAACAAATTCCGTTTCATTTTTAAGTTCCCAGTTCAAAAAGTTCACAGAGTTTAGTTTAGTATAGAAACAAGAATATAATGAAAATTTTATATTTAAAAATAAAAAATGGTTGAAAACAAATAAAAGCGTGGTCTTTCCTTACAAACAGAGATGTAAGTTGAAATAGAGTAATCAATTCTTTCGTGTATTTTTTCTAGATATTTACTAATGAACATTTATATTTACACATGTAAATATTTCTAGTTAAATATTTATTAGATATAATATAATGTAAATATTATATTATATAATATAAATATATGAATATTTATATGTAGTTAAAACTGTTTATTTTCCATATTATAATTTTCCTGTTTCTCGTCGCTCTGTCGTCGAATTTTTAAATAAACTTAAAATGAACGAACATTTTAATAACCTACTGCGCATAAATAAAAGCGTTAATCGATTGTTGTTATTGAACGCACTTACGTATAGAATTGACTATGCATTAATATAAACTTGTCACGAGTTCGGCGCATGATAATCGCACGAAGCGATGATTATTTTAAGACGCCTCAACTTTTGGGGATTCGCGGTTTTCTCGCAGCTGTTGCCAGCAAGATGACGTCTCGGTGTACAAAATGACGTCTAGAAAGATGTTACAACATTTTAATATTTCTCCGTAGAAAGATTTGTGAAATGTGAAAATGTGAAAACAACGAAACACGAACTCTTATTTAACATTGTAGCTTCTCTTGCAACTATCCTAATGTAACTTTGTAGTAATAATTTATTTCACCGTATTGCAATTCACTAAATACAAATATTTCATGAACATAAAATCATGATAAAGGTAATCGTGGAATGCAATTAATTAATAAATGCACTAAATTATATAATCCTTTACAAGATAAACTATCAACAATTATTATAATATAAATACCTTCGACGGAGTTACTTTTCTTGTACTTGACAATGACAATTGATAAAGTCGATACTAATCGACGGAGGTATAATAATCATAAAATTATTAGTTTAATTAATCTCAAAGTAGGCACCTAATATTTGAATAAAATATTAGCATTATTTTGCAATCAACCGGTAATATATAATTATTCGAATATAAGTGAAACTAAAGTTATTGAAATCATAAGTGTAACGGTGTTCGAAACTTTAAAGAACAATAGTTTCCATAAGGTCATATAAAAATAAAATATGAATTTAATCAATAATCGTATATATATTAAATATCCTATTAATTATATCTCAAACTATGGAAGTGTTCTATTAACACATTATTGATTTTAGTAAATTCATAAATTAGTTTTAGAGTAACCATAACCAAGACTAGGAATTGAAACAAAAGGATTACAATACTTTTTATAATTGTACTTTAGTTGCCGCACACTATGCTCAAATACAGCAATAATGGCATTACAATTGTTTCAGCTATGTATTGTGCATGTAGGGCGATAACATAAAAATAACTAACCAATAGAACAGCCTGTCCGTCGTTTCGCGATCACATATTGATTCTATTCTTAGAACAGCCGTAAAAATCAAAAACAGTCATACTTGCAACATCAACTTGTCTCTTTGATGTTGGACTTAGAGTTATAGCGTAATAAAAAACAGTAAGATATACATTTGGAAATGTCAACCAAAAATAGTGGAATGTACAGATACTGGCAATTTTAATGTACTCACAATTTTTTGTGAATACTTACTTTTCTTTGCTAGGTAATATTTAATACATCGATATTGTATTATCTACTTCGTATAACTGGTCTCCAAAGCTTTGTGTCGCATTATCATAATAGGCAAATGAATTAAATTAACTTAACTTAAATTACATTAAATTAAATTAAATTAAATTAAATTAAATTAAATTAAATTAAATTAAATTAAAGTAAATTAAAGTAAATTAAAGTAAATTAAATTAAATTAAATTAAATTAAATTATATTAAATTTTATTAAATTATATTAAATTAAATTAAATTAAATTAAATTAAATTAACTTAAATTAACTTAAATTAACTTAAATTAACTTAAATTAACTTAAATTAAATTAAATTAAATTAAATTAAATTAAATTAAATTTAATTAAATTCAATTAGATTACTTAAATAAATTGGATAAATTGAATGTTTGGAGTGATTACGAGAAGAATGAATAAATTATTGAAACATTTTCATTAATAATCGAATTGCCACTGGAAGTATGAAAACATCTGCAACACGCGTAGCAATCTTGTAAGGAAAATCCCGATGGCTAATCGGAACAGCCGAGAATAGCGGTAACAATACTATCTTCTGTTTGAACGATCGAAGTGCACGTATGTATGTACATATGTATACTCTAGGAAGAAACGCCACGCGGTCGGTACATGGCACAATACCACGGAAGAACAACGGATACACATTAATTGACCAGCAGATAGAATGATGCGCGGGAAGATCAGCGAACACAATGATTGATTTCTATGTTTCCGCTTAGGGTGAAAACAAATCGATCACACGTGCTATCTGCCTCTCAGGAAACAAGTAAAATACATACAGTGAGTCATATGAATATTCATATTTTCCTGAAAAGAGAATACCTTTCTTAACACGTTCCGTGTCAGACCGTGGGGCGTATACGATCCACAGTTTTGCGATTAAGTAAGTAATAAAATCTTTGCTGTTTCCACAAAAGACAGTCGAAAATGAATGATTGCTATGCCGTGTAGTGCGATGCAGTATACATGATATTAAGATATCGTATACGTCTCACGCAACACGGAACGTGTTAAAAGTAGACTACTACTTGGATTTTTATGAAAAGTTAACAAATCACGTATCTATCATTGTAATTATTCAAATTTTTAATGTGAAAAATATTTTCATTGACGACAAAAGTAAAAACAATAGTAGAACATGTTATAGATAAACAAAATATTCAAATAAAAATTAAAATGTTTGTGTCTTTCATAATGAGGAAATTTGACACAGAATTTAAAGAAGGTTTACTTACCAGCAAACATTCAGAACATTTTATGGTAATGCCTATTGTTAACTTCATTGTTACAAATATAAAAATAAAAAAAGTTTCCTTGTACTTTTCTTACAAAAACGAATAATTTATTATTTTATATTTAGTAGAAAGCGAAAGAATAAATAATTTGATGAATATTTTTTCACATATCTCTGCCTTTTATATTATAGTTGTTTCATATACATACACTCTTATTCATATTAAATGATTCGTTCAACAATAATACTCACAATTATGATTGGATATCTTTAGCTAAGAGATTTACTAGATTTTATTTAGCTATAGATTTACTATTATTAAGTTTACTAGACGCAATTTGTAAATGTCCAATATAGCCTCACGTAAAAAAATCGTAAAATCGTTCTTTAGCATATTTTACATTCTTCTAACTTTTCAAAAAATTGAAACGGTTCGGTTTACTATACAAAAGATATTCCCTTTGAACAGGGTGCAACTATTCAAATGAGTCACTGTATGTGCTTACACGTACAATATATGTATTGACTTGATGTTCAAATTCTGTCTATCTTTCAAGCTTTCAATCTTATCTTAAAAATAAATTTTTGTCGTGTACACGTTTCGTGTTACTTTAAAACTCTACTCTTCCACTTTCAATTGTATTTTCAATTTTTTTATTTGGACAAAAACGTTTTTGTTACAAATTAAAAATTATGCAGTGAGAAATTGGTTTGAGATGAACACTTTCGATGCGTTCTTTTGTATGAACTTAAATATGAACTTAAATGAACTTAATAACAACTGACGCTATCAATACCATTTACGCTGTCATTCTTCAAACGAGAGTAGCATCTTTTATTTACTTCTTAATTTCGGAATTACACAGGAATAAAAGCACATATTGAAAGTAGTTTTTGTTGTCGATTTTACAATGGGTTTTCAATTGAAACAAAATACGTATTTAACCGAATGAGGAAATGTAAGATCCTGAATTTGGAACAGGAAAACAGGAATTTATTTCCAAAATAAGAAGACGCATAAAGCATAAGCGAAGGGAGTTATGCGTAGACTTTAAAATAATTATATAATTAAAATAATTGTTTCCCAATCTTTGTTTAATTGTCACCCTTTGAGACCGGTCCCTTATATTCGATCTAATTTCAATTTGATGATCAAGAATTTATGCACTATTCTATTTTTTATATTACCAGTATCGTGGATTATTTTAGAAAAAATAAAATAGCAAAGAAAGCTTTCATGTTTAGTGTACCGAAAAGTTAAATAAATGAGATTTTTATTTTTAAAATCTCTTTATTAAATTCTATATGGCAACTTAAATTACTCTTTTTCTTTT
The DNA here is from genome assembly GCA_028453745.1 of Agapostemon virescens. Taxonomy (NCBI): domain Eukaryota; kingdom Metazoa; phylum Arthropoda; class Insecta; order Hymenoptera; family Halictidae; genus Agapostemon; species Agapostemon virescens. Next base: position 10,376,494 of record CM052093.1, on the reverse strand, counting down.
CAGGTTCTATTGTTAAAATTATATTATTTGATTATTCGTGTGTCATAGATAACTAGAATATATATTTTACGCAAAATTACTATTTTTTTAAGAAGTGGTAAGAAACAGGGAATAATTAATTACGTATGTTTCATTTTAAGATGTTAAAAAAGGTAAAAAATATAATATTATTCATTAAAATTTTTTAAACATTTTCACTTGATCGAATTTAGTGTAATTGCAGAAAATCTGCATTACATTGATAGCAAATTTAAAACATGATAGAATAAGAATACATTGTAACGCTTCCGGCTATCGATTGCATTAATGTGTTAGACACTCGAGGAAGCTCCTGTATTGTAATCTAATATGTATGTAGCGCTTAAGTAAGGGTCCGTAACGCGATGCCAATCTAGAGTGATCTATTCTGTAATGAGTAAACTATTCTGTAATGAGTAAACTATTCTGATTTTACTAATGTAAAGCTATATGAGAACATATAGCTATATAATAAATATTACGTTGTTGTGTAAGAAATGTTCCAATTTTAAATTCAAATGTGTTAGAAGGTTTTGATTAAGAAATACTATTACAATTGTGAGATGATTTTTCATTGAAAATGTGGTTTGAATGTCAATCATAGAATGTAATGAGAGAGTGTCTCGCGGATGTATAAAAAGAAATGCGTGAAACAAAGAGTTGAATGAGGAATTATTGATTTGTTTTTGCCACGTTTATTGAGAGTTTCTTGTATATTGTGATCATTATGTTTTCTGAAATATTTATTATTTTCAAAAATGATTTGCAGGTTTATCAGATAAAACTTTGAAGTGCACAGTTAACCCCTTACACTACAACAACGAGTCAGACTCATGATAAAGTTTCGAAGACAATTTATTAAACATGAATGTTATTAATCCGTTGAACCCCGAATGAAATTCTATTTTATTGTTGTCGATACAGAATACATTGGCATTCAATAAATATCAAGTACCATCTTCCTCAACGAAACTATAAACGTCAAAGAAATTCTAATCACTGCAATCGTAAAACAAATCGTAGAGCAAAGAGTTAATTCATAATATCCTTTCTTCAATTTTCATTCACATGTCGAATTTTTTTTTTAAATAAATACTATTTTAACGTCAATCAATGCGACTGTCAATCAATTCTTCTTACATATTTGCAAAAATAACTTATTGAAGATAACTTTACATGATTTTTCGTCAAACTATGGTGATTCATTAACATATGGTACTATTCGTTGATAGTAAAACGACATCACTATAAAAGCATAAGAGTCTTGAGAACGCGAATGACCAAAGAATGCAATTTTTACCGGAATACTTTCGAGAACGTTTATTACAATGTTGCTTACTATGATCAACAAGTTTATATAGAAAAATATTAGGATTGTTTAATATTACTATTAACAAATGAACATTTCATATGGAACAATCTGATATAAAACCTCGTTTTCAAGAACTGTGAACCATAAAGAATTTCTCATCACTGCAATTGTAAAATAAATCATACTGAAAGGGATTAACAGAATTATTGTTTCAAAATGTAATAATTTATAATTTTATTTTAAACTCGGGTACTAACATTTGTAATCATCCAATATACTTCTAAACACAAAGAGTTCAAATACAGAAAGTAATGTAAAAATCTAATTATCGTTTTAATGCACTGCAGTTTGCAAAACAAACAAAACATACTTTTTAGCTTTGTTTGGATGCGTCCAAAAACATCAATGGTTATAGCAATAACTGACTGAATAATTTATGTCGTGGTTCACTTTGATAGTTTCGATTTTTTTCATTTGTGGCGAAAAAAGAGAAAACGTCCACAACGATGTTTGTTTGTGCTAAAGGATTGATATCTCACTTATAACCGGTTTTTTGTTTAATCACTCCTTTATGAACATCGTTAAAATACGATTAACATAAAATATCAACCCCGTGTTCAAAATAATTAAAAACTAAATAGTATAAAAATGATTTAGATAGCCCAATAATTACTGTACATTCCAAACCATGATTTATTAAGATCTGTGTACAAGAAGAAAGAGAGCTGTAAATGGCAAACAATACATCATAGTGATCTATGGCTGTTTGTTCTCTGTGAGAGATTTCACTTTTCATTCATATATGCGACGCAGATAAAATATTACTTCCGTGTTCATATATTTCATTTTATATTTCAGTGGATGTGAAAAGTATTCGTTCACCCTGTAAGACCGAATAACTGTTCAAAAATTGCACCAAATTGCTTGAGTTTTTTTTAGATGTTGCAAGTATTATTTTACTAGATAAAGCATATAAAATTTTTTAAAAATTGCTATTAGTTGCGAAGACAAAAGTACAGGTCACAGTTTTAAAGATTTTTGTCTGTGTCTATAATGAAAATACAAAAGGCACCATTAGCTATTAAATTACTACTTTCAACATCTTAAAACCTAATGAAAATTTTTGATATATTATTCAATATGAGAAACTTACTAATTGCAATTAAATAGAATCTAAAATAATTACAATAGTTCTTACATTTGTTTGCCACAAAACGCAAAAGCATGAAATTTTAAAATATGTACAAACAATAATTCTCAGAAATGTTTGTCAACTAATACCACTATTATTACGAAAAAAATGTATTAAATTAAATATATTTGTAATAACTGTCTTCAAATTGAAATTCACCATACAACTAGCATATTTTCATGCAATTTTCTATTTTTTTTTAAATATTAAGAAAATGCAAAAAATAAAAATAGAAATAGAATTACATGGTTAGAGGTAATAGTTCCAACGGATAAAAATATTTAAGCATTCATTCGATCTGTATAACATTTTTTTCTGTATTTCAAGATTTTACGTCGCATTAACTGCAACTACAATCACTAGCAACGAGAACTTATTTTTAATAAATTGGAGAGGGTCTTGAATTTTTGTCAAGGTATTTTGTCAGTGCATTCCTGTAATTTCTGAACTCTGTATTTCAATATTTTCTCTAAACATTTTTACGTTACATCAATAAAAGTGTTGATTAATTTGAAATATTTAGAATTACTTATACTTTTTTCAAACATATGTGAGAAATAGCTATGATTTTGCAGAACGCGTTTCATTTTACTCCAGGAATAATTAAATACCTGTACAATGTTCGTAGGTTTCACGATCTTTTCTCACATACATATTGTATGCAACACCTAAATTGAAATATTTGTTTATAGTACAACAAGGTTTTAATATGATATTTTGTAAAAACAGCGTGACATTTTTGAGTTAATCAACGAGTGACGGATTGCCGTGTCGGTATCGAAATTAAATTTTTTTTAACAAGTGAAAGACGAAAAAAGTTGTAAGTAATTTTCGCTCGGCTACAGCACTTCGTATGAAACGAACTGAACTCGAAATGGTTCGAACGATTAGACAAGCTATCGACTCCCGATGTTACCGCCAATTGGATTCCTTCGTTTCTTCGTGTCAACGTGTGTAGTCAACTTTCAAAGAGATCGCAAAATGCAATCATTATTGCAGTTTTATCAACGACACACGCTACATCATTTTGCATTATCGTGGAACGAGATACACGAATGTAACGTAAACAGAGAAAACACATAATTCATCCCCCCCCCTCTCCCCGCGTATCATGAAACGAATTCGCTATCAGTCAGTGGAATTCAATTGACAGACAATACCGTTCGAGGTTTGCTACACCTCGGCACACGTTCGGCAAATGTCATCGATGATACACACGATAGCAGTTATTACGTAATGGTAAAGTAATAGTACAACCAGAAATATACTTCTTGTTTGATCACGTGCGCGTTCCTCGTGTTGTTATTTATAGTTTGAAATCTGCAGCTTAATCTATATTTTCAAGATGCAAACAGAGTATCAAGAGAAAGTGAAAAAATGAAGAACGAGTGACAAAAAGTCGCAAGAGATATCAATAGATTAAGGATTTTTACAAAAAATACAAGTTTTCTGGGTCGTATGCAAAAAATGAGACATAAATAAAGATTTATTTTTGTTTAGCCGCTAAGTGTCACATTGGTGCAATCATGCAAAAGGTAATATGCTGAGAAAATAAACAATTAAATTTATTAATACTTTCTTAAAACATGACAATAACGAAATAAGGTGAGATCAAATTATGAATTGATTTAGACCATCTTAAATAACAAATCCACGTGCTTAATATATTGATGTTTCAGAATCTGATTCAAATTTAAAAATTCAAAATCAAATTATTTGTAAACTGCTAATGTTTATGCAAATGTCTTATTTGTATTTCACATAATAAATGTTTTTACATTATATTTAGATATTTATGACTTATAAAAATGTTTATAAATTGAATTTATTTTTCGACGAATCCATATAATAAGTGTATTATTAAAAAAATTATTGTTTACATGGATTATAATATAAAAGTAATTACTGCGACAAATTTTTCTAAATTATAAAGACAAGGAGTACTGGTCTACTTATTTATTACATTGATTTTACACTTAGTCAAGAAAATCAGCAGACTTGACAAATTTTGTATATTTTGAACAAAAAAGTAAGATCTGCATACATTATTGTCATTAATCAGTTACTATTTAATGTTAACCTCTTGGCATACCATTTTCTTTGCGGCTACAGCTATTATAACGTCTTCATCATAAAAAATGTTACAGAAGAGGAAATAAAATTTATGTTTTCTGTCGGACTGCATTTATTTCAATGCTTGACATTGATTAGAAAAGAATGAAATTTGATTTCATTTAAAAAAATCATTACATTCATATTTGCCGTAGTGCGTTTACGTTCTTCCACACTAGTCTGACTCGCTATGATATGGCAAGAGGTTAAACATACTCGAAACGAATGATGATGTTTTCATGTTCACTAACAAGAAAACATAAGCAAGTCGTAAATGAGAACATAGGAAACCTTGTAAGCTTTTTATACACTACGTAGATGATAAGACGTCCTCTTTGATTATATAGTAAATTTTATGATCTCTCGTTTTGAATTTAGTTATGCTGTTAGATGAATATGTGCAAGAATTTAAGGAATTTCAATCAGAAAATAAATTAATGTTCTAACATAATGCAATGTTTTTTTCACATTTTAAAATTTAAAAAAACGTACGTAAATAAACTTTTAAACATTTAAAATTCAAACATAATTTAAATTTTGCTAATATCATTTGTTACACATCTAAGAATAAGATCATTACGCCATATTAACCAGTCAACAAATGATTTCATAATCAATTAAACCTAATTGCGAACGAAGTATTACACCAAACACAAAATAAACTCTACAACTATACTGCAAACATCGTTAAAACGCTGTCTATTAAAACAACTATAAACACAACTATAAAAGCACGTGTCAAAATACAAAAATGACATCCAATTATATTTATTAAAAGCTCTATTTTGTAGTATTATTGCTTCACTGCCCCCCTCCTCCAGTTACATTCGATAACTAAGTAATAAATAATAATAAAGCAAAAAAAAAACAATTGCATTGTATAACTTTAAAGGAAAAATGAATTTGAACAAAAACGCACGAATCGCGTATCTTCGAATCTATCCTCGCTATACTTAACCCGTAAGAAAACGAAGGAACCCTTTATTTGAATGATACTGGAACGTGAAATCAACTTTGGCTTTCATATTGCGTAGGCTACTCATCCTCAATTCTATAAATCTAACCTAACCTCAACGCATTTCTAATTATATTAAAATTACGTTTTGATTACGTTAGGGCGGTCTCGAAGTTGAGGTGCGGACCATAGGGGTCAACCCACGCTTTAAGAAACAAAGCAACCAACCCAAACATTTGAAAAACTTCGGTGGACAATAACTTGTTAATATACAGTGACCCATAATTAAAATGACCACGACACTAATCAGAGTGATAGCCTCGCCAACGTATTAAAATATCATACAAACAAACAGTGACTTCGTTTCCATAAATACTTCTCAAAACCAAAAGCAACTAATCACTGATCAAAATGTAGATAAAACACCAAGTTATTGCACGGAAGCCAAAAAGAAAAAAAGAAAAACACAAAATCTCATAGTACAACTCCGAACTAAAACCCGTATTTAAACAAACCCGCGCGAGTTGTGTACTCGACTCGATGATCGGTACGCTACAAAAACCATACAAATCCAAACGGCAACACAGACAAACTAGTTCACTCATCGAAACTCAATCAAAATAATCAATAAAAATTCACCAGTGTCCGAAAAAGATTCACGATGGTAGTGTGCACACACGAGACCGATATAATAACAATCGCCCCCACCAGTCGCCACATATCCTCGCACACCAGAAAACAGAGAAGCTCGCGTACGAGAAAGGAGAAACTATCGCGGGCGACCTCCTCTGGCCGACTCGCATAGGCGCAGACGAGGAGACGAGGGTACACAGTGCGCGACACCGTTGGCATTCGAGAATACGAGGGGTGCCTACGACCGTGCGGCTCCTGGATGCTGTTTACCCGGTAGCGCTCGTGCACGCGGGCAGCCCTAGCTCGAAGGGCGCTATCCGGTTATCACTCACCGACTCTCCGCCTGGCAGTGGTGTTGCGGGCCCGTCCAGGGCTACCGGAAGTAGATGACACTGTCACAAACCACTCTGGCAGTCGAAGGCACTGTTATCGCGCACGATATATCCAGAGGGCAGTCGAACCGAGCTAGAGTTAAAGCTCCGAACCCGAGGAGACAAAAGCGTGCTCCGCGTGACCGTGCGTGCGTCCGGCGTAAAAATGACGAGGATGGGTGTCGCGTTGCACGACTGCCGGCACAAGGGCGTCGAAGGTCGCAGCTGCGCGTCGAGCCGAGCCGAGTCGAGGAGCAACATGCAGGTGCGTCCCTCTTTCGCGATACGCCACGACCGCGACCGCGACCATAAGCGCGATTTAGAAACTGCCCACGAGCAGCGCCGTCGGCCACGAACACCCTCCTATGTCTAACGGGCCGGATCAGAGAGGGGAAACGTAAAAAGACTGGCTTGTGAACCCGGTCTAAATGCGGCTCTCTGGGTGTACATACTGACGCCGATGACGTATCTGCGCTCGGAAAATTGTGAAGTTGAGACAGGGCTGATGCTGAGGAGTATTCTGGTGATGCTGCGCGCTGCGGACGCTGACCGGCACGAGTGCTCAGATAACCGTTCACTGGTGCGTCGTGGGAGCTTTTGTCGCTAGAGCTTCGTGGAGATACATCGGTGTTGCGATAACAGATCATATGTGCATATCACCCTTCGTAAAATATATTAATCGTGAACGTCATTCGTTCAATAATGACGTTATTGCACCCCTTCGATTTTTTCGCAGTTGCAATGACTAGAACTATTTTATCAGATTCGTTTATTAGATGAGAGAGAAAATTTATGTTTATCTTATATTTATATTTTAATCCTCTATCTAGGTTTTGTTAAATAAATTGGTTTTATTTATCGAATTTGTTTAGATCGATCGGTCAGTGGTCGATGTGTTAACCCTTTGCACTCCAAGCAATTTTAATTCCAAAATTAGAGATATTTGTTTTACCTAAAATAGGTCCATTGGACATGGTTCATTTCCCTTCGTGCATACAAAATTAATTACTATTACTTTTACGCACTACACTTCCATTTTTAACGATTTTTTTAAATGCAAACATAGTGATGTAAACTTTTTTTTAAAATAATATTATGGTAACTTTTAGTGTCGCCTCAGTGGAGCCACTGAAGTGCTAAGGGTTAATAGATTTTGCTTGAAAGGTTAATCACGAATCAGGTATAATATTATATCACAAGCTGTTAAAAAACATAATTTTTAGAGAAATTTCTAGGTTCAATGATTAATACTCTTACAATTTCGTAACAAATAATTTTACCATCTGCAATAGTTTTTTTTAGATTACTAGATAAAAATGAGTTTTGAACCTTCATTTGATACAGTTTAGTAATTGAGAGGAAAAGGAAGTAGCATTTAATTATCTGTAGATGTTAATGAAAACTTATCTTTAAGCCTCTATCGTCATCTTTTCTGTTTGTAATTAAAATTGTTATAACAGTATTATAATATTCATTAATAATTTTCAGAAACCAGTAGGCAATCGTTATTTCATATTTGATAAAGGGTAAATAGTACTTTTTATGATACTAACATTTTTTTAATGTATTCAAATTAATTTTGTTCTTATACACACCTTCGTTCTTTAAAACACATTTTTTAAATTTTATAATTGATGATTTTTAGTGTTATTTCATATAGGCACAATAGTTTTTCCTCTCATCCTAATATTACAGCTATGCACTTCATTTAATCGCTAGAGTTAGTATAATTAAATGACGATTTTGAACTTCTGAGTCAAAATAGACACCAACACGATGTCTAGTACGTCTCACCTTACGATGTAGTATTATTAATGAGAACATAGTTCAATTCGTAGTTCGAAACGTTTCTTCAGAATTTTTATATATAATGTCATTAACGATTGTAATTTTAAAAAATTATTTATCAGTTATACGTTTTACATAGATAAAGTTTAAACGAAATGTAATAAAAATATTTAAATGCATTACAACTGACAAAATACTTCGTTATCACTCACGTATGAATACTAAAGAATTCACATAGTCACGTTATAGTTTGATTTCCATTTTATTAACTATTTGTATTTAAACATTGACAAGATTTTTGTATTTATTAAATTTGCAAAATGGAATAAATATTGTAGTATTGGCTGTACGTACGCGTAATTCAATATTTATTGTGCTGATAATAGAACATTCGAATAATAGATCCATTATCATTTGAGATAGCAATTGGATAATAGGTATTCTGATGATAGAAGATGTATTATACATATATGTTTACTACCTATGCATTCAACAAGTCTATTGTTTCATTAAACATTATAAAATTCATTGTTTTGCATTGGTTAGAGGATTGAAAGTGTGAAATTTATATATTTCATTTGTAAATTGTTCGAGTCAGTAAATTGAAAAGTAACGTTTACTACTGTGGGACAGAGTGGAAATTATAAAGCGTTACAGTCGAATATCTCCGAAAATATTGATTATACGCAAAAATGTTTGAGACGAAAGTTGTTCAATACCGAGGAGGACATCTTGTGGTGGAACTTTTATTTTACCTGGTGAACACTCCAAGGTAAGGTGAAGGTCAACTTTCTTTTTTTAAATGGAATGATACTTTCTTTATCCACCATCAAATAGTGCATTTTAAGACCAATTCAACGACCTATGACTCAAGGTCATTCAAGGTGAAACTTGCAGGGAAATAGAGAAAAGGTGTGATCGTTTTATTTGTACTTTAGTTCGTGCCTTCGAACATCCACACCAAAACATAACATGTGTCAATGTCAGCATTACTCAGGACAACATCAAAGTCATTATCAATGAAATGAAAACAAACGTATTTACGTATTACTGTGCTCTTCTGCAAGATAGTCAGTTTACTTTCATTGCCATTCGTGCTAAGATATCCTTCGCTGCACGATAGTACTTAAATAAGTGGCGAAAATGGAAATGCATCAAGATTATTTTGATATGTTTATGGTAATAGGAGAATGCAGGAAAAATTACAGAATGGCTGCTAATTTGTATGCACAACGCTATCCAGATCGATCATCAAAATCGCATTAAAACGACCACACCTTTTCTCCATTTCCCTGCAAGTTTGACCTTGAATGACCTTGAGCCATAGGTCGTTGAATTCGTCTTAAAATGCACTATTTGATGGTGGATCAAAAAATGTATCTTTCCATTTAAAAAATTATTAGAAAGTTGACCTTCACCTCACCTTGGAGTGTCCACCAGGAAAAATAAAAATGTCCCCTTCGGTATTGAACAACTTTCGTCTGAAACATTCTTGCACATAATCAATATTTTCATATTTGTGACTTTCAGGTTACAGTAAGCTATCATGATAGATTTTGGTATATTTAGGATAATGCTTGTGCTTTCTTCTATTTTCAGATTTATATATCATGTAACTAAAATATGGATACATAATCACATAAAAGTAGCAGAAGAACTAGAATTAGACGCATTAGCGGTAATAGATTCAAAGATTCTTTATTGGATTCTAAGTCCGATGAAGATCATCCAGTAGTATTTTCCCGACGAATCACAAATATTATTGACAGTGACGATGAATTTAGTACCGAATCATCATCGGATAAGGAAAATTCAGGAGCACAAAAAATTCTTTAACAGTCAGTATCCCAGACGAATAGTAGTTGTCATCGTCCTTGGAAAGGTGATTGCCATGAAGACCCTAATCTTCCGTAACCCATTTTCGAAAACTATTATTATAAAATATTCCAAATGCAACGTACATCTATGTTTAACGCAAAGTGCAAATTGTTCTATGGAATTTCACGCTTAAGCTTTTATGCACAGAAATGCAAACATCGTAATTCGTTGTTACTGCAAAGTTACAAAGTTACAAATTATAATAAAATTGTTTAAACTTGTCAATTTTTCTAAATCTGCATATATAGGTTTATAATCGTTGATTTTCCGTTGCATTCATTTTTTTATATTTAAGAAAAAACAGGCCCATAGAGGGTTAAAATACGAGATCGCGCATAAAACACGATTTCTCAAATTAAGTTATAAAACAAACATGAATGAAGCCTAAAGGATGATATTTCGTGTGACTTTTTTAAAGAGGGCGAGAGAATCACAGAAATTAATAAACAAGTGCAATAGTAACAGTTTTCCGGAGGTTGAAAAATTGACGAAAAGTTTCAGGAAATTTTAGCATCGATCGCACACTTTAAGTAGTTACGTGTTTCTTGTGCTACAGCACTGGAGGCAGCACCAGCCAGACTCTCAATTAATAGTTATAGTCAGATCAAAAGCAACTGGTCCCAGAAAAACCACAGAGTACACTTAGATTCACATAAATCGAATATCAAACTCTTGAAGCGTTGCTTTGGATCGTCCGCCAAAGAGTAACAGAATCAGGTAGATCGGAAATTACTCGATCAAAGTCGGAAGCTAAATGAAGATAATACACAGTAGCCTTTGCTGGTTCGACTATTCTTGTTCGAACTGTAAAGTAGATCATTTGACATATTCTACGCATGTAGAATCATAAATTGTAAATGATGTAGTTAACCGTTAACGCAGTGAACGTTAAGTGTCAATTTACAGTTGAGCAATCGCGACATACAAAAATTTTGGAACAACGTATTCTACCCAACAATTTACCTTTTATTGTAAAATGTAATTATTAAAGAACAATTCAATTTGTGATATTAAAATGTTTAGTTTTTAAATGTTATCATTTTTTGCACGAACCCGAGCTATTTGTCTTATCGGAAGAGATCCTTGATAATAGAAGTATATAAGTTACAAATTATCTCAACTAATAAATACTCGACTTAACATAATTTTATTACTTTAGTATGAATCTAACTTGATAACAACAAACTAATTATGAAATTAATCTGAATTTAACATAACCAGTGGAATTTTATGAATACAGTATCACAGTATTTGATGAAAATTTTAATGTTTAAGTACGACTAATAGTAATTAATCTCGTATGTACGAAAGTACATGAAACGTATTTCATATTTCTTATTCGTAACCATTTTGTTCTTAAGATGCTTTGAAACGTTCACATTTCTCAGAGTCCTTTCCACTACTACTGCAGTTTTTGTAATAAACCTAAATGCAATCCAAATCGTGCATAAAAGTTTGTATTTATCTCAACGTCACAGATTGGCTTAAATCGTACCAACAAAATTTAAGTTATCTGATCGCAGAAGGTTAAATTTTCTTCACTCTAAAAGAAGTTTTTCATTGCTTATCCTAACTCTTTTGAAAATATGAATCTTGCTTATGTTGCTGCTATAAAATGTAGAAACTCTTTTACTGCAGGATGAAGTATTTAGTCTCTTGTAAAATTGGTTAAATTGTCTCTAATTCACGGAGAATTTAACTTTTTACAGCAGCTCGCAAAATTAACGAAGTTGTCCTTGCGTAAATTTTGTATTTCTGTTCCTCGCATGATTTTCGCTATACCGTTCATCTCATTTAACACAATTATGGACGCTGCGATGTAACCTAATTATTTTGAGTTTCTCTGTTAAAGAATCCTGTTCTTGTAAGCTATTATTTTTAATTAAACTTAATTTAATAAGAACATACTGAAATAATATTTTATTCTGATCATTTTTTCGCGTTTCATACACACTTTAAAAATGAAACGAAAGGAAGCGTGGAACTGTGATAATTCGGATAGATTTGTGACACGAAATTATACAGAGTAATCGGTACCTGCGAGTACAACAATAAAGAAGTGATTCTACATAAACAAATATTAACAAATATCGACAAATATTTTTTCATATAAAGTTATGTTTTCGAAACAATCAGGTTAGAAAATTCATCAGATATGTATTCTATTGAATAGAAATCTTCTAATGTGTTTGAACACGACTAAGTAATTCTACTTTTTACACATGCTAAGCACGCCAACTTCACAGATTTTCGAAGTCAATTTTCTGAACAACAAAGCCTCTCACGACAAAACTTTATTCAACGTTTTCGCCTTATCTTTAAGGAAAAGTCACTGTTTTTCGATTGTACCATTGGTTATCGCATTAAATGATGACTCAGTCAACGTGATCACCTCGAATAACACAGTGTAACAAACTAAAACGGTTTTGTGATCTGCAATATCTGTTGAAAGATTCTCATAGAATTTGTCATCTTGAAAGCAAATTTAAAAGCAGAATTGCTCGTTTATGAAAAATATTGGTTTTTGTAAAAATGTCTGACTTTATAGAGAAATTAAAATTATTTATTAGATTCTGAGTCCGATGAAGATCATCAAGTAGTATTTACCCGACGACGTATAAAAATAATTGACAGTGACGTTGAATTTAGTACCGAATCAGCATCACATAAAGAAAATTTAGGACCACAAAAAATTGTTTAGCAATCAGTATTCCAGACGAATAAAAATTGTCGTCGCTTTTGGAAAGGAGATTGCCCTGAAGACCCCGAAAGACCCTACTCTCCCTTAACTCATTTTTTCAAATCTATTTGACAGTGAAATTATAAGTGATATAGTTGACTATACCAATACGTATGCACTGCAGTGTGATCCAACAAAGGTGTTTCAAAAATAAAATATTTCAAATGCAACGTACATCTATGATTAATGCGAAGTGCAAACTGTTTTATAGAATTTCACGCTTAAACTGGCATACACAGAAGTGCAAACACCGTAATGTCTTGTTACTGCAAAATTACAAAGTTACAAATTATAATGAAATTGTTTAATCCCTTGGCCTACGACTTATTTTACAATAACAGTGACTAGACTTTCTTTGTCCTCCGCAGAACGACAAAAAGAAAAGACAAATTTGTAGTTACTGCGTGCCTAGCTATTCTTCAATGACCGTATACAATGATCAATTAAATATAATGTTATTTTCGTTTAAAGAAAATTAAGGAAATCTTGATCACGAGTCTGACCCGTTGTTGTAGGGCAAGGGGTTAAACTCGTACATTTTTTAAAATCTGCATATAAAGGTTTGTAATTGTCGATTTTTCGTTACATACATTTTTTTATATTTAAGAAAAAAATTCAGCCCATAGAAGATTGAATTTTAGTTTTACAGAACTAATCTTATATAGCAATCTAATGCTAAAAATTCCATTAACTCTATAACGTAATAAATATTTAATTTCACAAATATTTAAATAATTATGTAGATAGTTATATATATAATATAAACTTTTCGTATAATAAAGGATCATTGATCAGATTACAATATATTCAGACAGAAACGATAGAAAAGAAAAGACGTAATGGAGAATTACGTTCGTTATTTCTGGAAACTATACCATATGGTACGTACACCATATATCATATATGATATATACATTAGAATCAAATTAGTTTTGCTTTGATACAGCTTTATTTATAGCTGGATTATCAAAACATCATACTATGCGCCAATTTTAGTCACGTGTTGATATGTGAAAGATTCTTCGACCGAGATAATATTAGATCTGACGTAAAATTACGGTTTTCTCCTTGTATCCTTGATTAGTGACAATCTATGCCTATTTTAACATCAGTCAACGTCAAATTTGCTGTTATGAAATTATTAAACTTTCTTGATAACGATTTAAAATTCCGTTAACACTGATTAATTTTCTAATGATTTCCTTTCCTTTTATCGAATTGCAAATTTGTTCAATATTTGCCATTGAGCCATTTTGCTTAGCTTGCGTGTCACATTTTATTTATCTTTAAACGGAAATAATGCAACTGTGCATAAGCAAAAGACTCGCTTAGCCCATTTATGCTTTTCCGTTTCAATCGAATCTATTGAAATCGTGCGAATATTTCTGAATATTATATGAATTATCTATAACATATTAATTTGTAAATTTGATACCGTTAGTCCCCAGGGACTGACATAGCATTCAACGTGTTAATAAAAATTAAGTTGCTTATTGTAAGAATAGCTTATGTATATTAGTATGCATGCAGTGTTACATTTAAGTGTTGTATATAGATTATTAATTACGTTTAACTATTGTATATATGTTTTTATCCACTTATGTACTACTTTGTTTTATTCAAGTTACTACGTTAAGATTTTGTTAAATGAACGTCTGAGACAGTTTCTCGCGAGCGAGCAACCAAAAAGTACGTATCACGCGATGTCAAGCCTTACATTATGTAGAATTTAAAAAAAATATTTGTTTCTAATAAGTTTTCGGAATGTAACCTCTCTTTTTGTACCGGCTTTGGGTACAAAACACGGTTTCATACAACTCGGCATTTTCTAAAAACGTATTATAGGAGGGTTACCTGTATCGACTTACGGAAGGTCCTGGTTTGAACCTATTTCAAGACGCGATGAATCTTTAACGTATTCTTCTATTTTACACAAACGGTTAAACGCGAGTCGGCCCAACTTCAAATTTGCGCGTGCTAGCTTCGTCTAAAGGCACGCGGGCATGCGCGCAGTTTATCACGGAGCGATTCGCCGCGAGAGGCGCGACGCGGCGTCGCGACGCTCCTGCATGTGCCGCAGATTATGCCGCATTGGCACAACCGTACGACACCGGTCGGTCGTGTAAGTCGTTCGAATCGTATCCTCGCGAGGCAAACCGAACGAGTCGATCCGAATAAATAACCTAAAAGACGAGACGTGAGGATGCGTCGCCGCGGAAGAAGACGACGACCAGCTGACGGTCGTTGAGCGAGACGAACAGCCACGGTGTTGCATCTCGACGGATCAGTGAAAGAAATTGTAAAAGAATATTGTTCGCTTACCAGACGAGAACAGAGTACGCAGGATCATGAACGTCCGACGGCTGCCCGGTTTCATGTACCACTACAAAGTGGTCACTCTTTTCGTGTTCTCGTTGTTCCTGCTGGTCGTCTACTTGCTCCTGCACTGGGGTATTATGTGCACGAATCTCGAGGCCTGGCGGCACGTATCCAATGTGGTGAGTCCTTTCGAATCGCACACACCGGCTGACAGAGCCTACCTACCACCCTTCTCGCGGAACACACACGCACACACAGAGAATCGCGCATGGGGATTGTGTCTCGAAGGGTGCAAATCCAGGGTAGTAGAGCAAGGAATACGGAATCCAGACGGGCACGCACGCGCCCTCCCTTCCGACGTCCACGAAACAAACTTCTAGAGAACACAAACGGACAGCCTTCTCGCGCGCGTGTACACCGACCAAATTCGAAAACCTACTCTATCGTACACCGACCAAATTCGAATACATACTCTATCTTTCTCTTCCTTCTTCTCACACTTTCTCTGTTTCTCTTTCTTTTTTCTCTCCCTCTCTCTCTCTCTCTTGTTCTTTCACACACACTCTCTCTCTTTCTTTTCTTCTCAGTCTCTCTCTATATTTTTTTTTTCTCACTTTCTCTCCCTCTAGTTCTCTCTCCCTTTCTTTTTCTTTTCTCTCACTTTCTATCCCTCTAGTTCTCGCTCTCTTTCTTTTTTCTCTCTCTTTCTCCAGTTTTCTTTCTTTCTTTTTCTCTCATTCTCTCTCTATATTTCTTTTTCTCACACCTTTTCTCCCTCTAGTTCTCTCTCTCTCTCTCTCTCTCTCTCTCTCTCTCTCTCTCTTTCTTTTTCTCTCTCACTCTCTCTCTCTCTAGTTCTCTCTCTTTCTTTTTCTCTCATTCTCTATATTTCTTTTTCTTTCGCTTTTTCTCCCTCCAGTTCTCTTCCTCTCCCTCTCCCTCTCTCTCTCTCTCTCTCTCTCTCTCTCTCTCTCTCTCACTCACTCACTCTCTCTCTCTCACTCTCTCTTGCTTTTCTCTCACTTTCTGTCTCCCTTTCTTCACTTTCTCTCCCTCTTTCTGGCTTTGTGATCATCGGCGTTCACCTCTGTTTATAATCCTGTCATCGAGCCTGTCGCTGCTCCTGTTATAAACAACCGCATTTCGAACACGCCATTTGCGGTTAACTGCTACGTGACTCAGATAATCCGTGCAACTATCAGCTCGATGGAAAAATTATTGCGGTATTTACACGTTTCAAATTTTAGATTTGTGTAGTTGTTGAAATGTTGCTTCCTCGTGGCTGTGGACGAGACTCTTCTCAACCGTTAACACGGTTGACGGTCGATATGATTAATTTTATGGCAATCGTTCTTAAACAACGCAATGGTGTCGGTCACCTGCGACCACTGTGGTATTTGATGTGTTAAAGGAGAACAGTAGAAGCCTATAAAACGGATTATTCAGAGCCGCTTTAAAGTTGACTCTTTTCAACCGTTAAAACGTTGAATGCCGAGCGAATTTTGCGTGTTTTAGTCAAGTTTTAATTATACCATTTATAGAAGCGAACATATCCAGGGAAGAGAATTGTTAAGTATCGGATAATGATGTTCTCGCCTCGTTGTACAATCTGGTTGATTCCAGTAATAATAAATTGACGATCGATATGATTAATTTTATGGCAATCGTTCTTAAACAACGCAATGGGTCGGTCACCTGTAACCATCAAGGTATTCGATGTGTTAAAGGAGAACTGTAGGATACTGTAAAGCGAATGATTCAAAGCCGTTTTAAAGTTGATAACTCAAAATCGCGACTAATTTTGCATGGTACTAATATTTGTCTACATTCAACAACGAAGGCAGATCTAAACAGTATTAAACGTTACGTGCGCGTTATCGTCAAAGAAGAATAATACTGAATTTATTTGTAGGAGATCCAAACTATATTGGAACATAACATATTTGATTTGTGAAAAATCGTCTGTAAGCATGATAACTTCATTTAAAAAATTCTACAATCACGAACTGGATCTCGTTTCAAAACTTGTGACTTCTGCTTTTACAAATTCATATTCGCCTTACCTAAAACAGAATTGCAGGATGTTGCGGGTAGAAAATTGAAGACGTATTTCCCTCGCAAATAGTATTAGTTAAAACGTCTTTGAAATATTACAAAAATCGTTTGGTGGGACAATTAATAATAGATTTGAAGATTGAAGTGCTGTGTTTGCAATGATATAAAAAAATCTTGATAAACGATTTTTTAAAGTTGTCTTATTACGTTTTGCTTCAAAAGTTCAGTGCCAGAAGAATAACATAAGGTGCTTTATGTGAACTTTACAACTTTGTTTTTCAGTTTTGTCTTATAAAACGTTAAACATACCATCTTTGGTTTAATAATAATAATAATTTAATAATAATAATGTCTGAATATTGTGATTTGCAAACTGTTAAAAATAGCAATTATCGTGCTAAATCTCAGTTGTTCCACATTTGTTCGATGAAATACATTGTTTCGACCTCGTAGTATTTTTATGGCTGCTTAATCGGCAAGTCCACACGAAGGGACAATATCCCCTAATCTGTTCTATTTATTTTCGTATACTCTGCCCCGCTTTGTTAGAATTATCGAGGACACTATTGAATAACGATATACTTTACATACTTATCAGAACGTTATACTTTATTGCATAACTGAATATAATATAATATTGAAAATAATTAAAATAATGGAATAACTATTTTGGCTGTAGCCATCGAACATCTACTGTCTATTAATCCATCTGGCTTCTGTTTTGCATTTAACAGTACCGTAGATTTAATTGTAATTAATGGAGACGTTGGATTCTTAAACGGGCTTTAATGGTAATCTGAACTTTCATAAAGTAATATTAATTTCTAATCTTTTATATATTAATTTCTTAAATGATTAGTACATTGATTAAAATTTTTGTAAGCCTTTTATGAAGTGCAAATTTAATGCTGGTACTTTTATTAAATATAGTTTTATTTTACTCAACAGAGTTATGTATAATTATAACATGATTTAATGGTTTCATGAAACCAGTCATCATTCACATATATCAATCGATGTTCGTAAATAATAATTGTTCATTATTAACATTAATCTTAGCAGCTGTTCATAGAAAATTGTATCGAAACTGTATTTAAGTGGTTGTTCCAGTAAATTATGCACTTCCGAAATATTTTCACTACGTTTATCATTTTAATCAATATTCAAATTACAATAATAAAATAACAAACGAACATTACAACAAAAATGTGTTTATCTATATTATATGCATATTTTTTTAAACATTTCACGAATATTATTACGAATATTATTAGTATATTTCTAAATCTTATTGTTGTCTGTCCTATGAATTGTTTTAAAAACTATATTTTAGTGTAACTGTAAAGTAATTTCAACAGTTTTGTATTGGGCTATATATTTTCTTTGGGAATACAGTTTAACGTATCTCCACAATTCCAAGCGTATACTTAAAAGACGATAAAATCTAAAGATTGTTTTATTCACCTAATACTTTTATTATGAAACAAGAACAAGTATTAGCGTTACGGGAAAACTAAGTATTCTTATTTGTCTTTACACATGTACGTTTACGTTTGATGCGACGATTCATAAACATTAACAAAAATTTGCCGTGCCAGCTATACCGGATGTTTTTTTTCATACGGAGCTTCATTTTCAAGAAAATCGAGTTTGAGAATTCTGTAGGTACGCGTGTACTTGGACGGAGTCTGCATTGTATCGTTTAGAATGTGGTACGACTTTAATTAATAATTTGCCGTAAATTTCATTAATTAATTTACTCTAGCAATTTGCAAATGTTGACAATGTCTTCCTTACTGTTTCAGACAAATTCTTGCTCGACGAATTAATTAATTAATGCACGTAACTAAATTTCAAACTCGATTTTCTCGAAACTGAACCCTTCTGTGCAAAAACTTTATTGTATACTTTCGACTCGACTTCGTGCGAGGAATCATCTCCTTGTCGATTGTACCACGATTCCGCAAGCACCCTGTATTTGAATGATGAAACAGTATGTTAACCCCTTGGCTACTGTTGGGGGTCTATAGGCGCTCAGAAATTTTGCGTTTCTGACACTGGGGGCGCCTATAGGCGCTCGACATAGTTTGGCTTGTGAAAATATCTTGTGAAATACTTTACGTTAATATTAAATTCCTAATATTTATACTCACTCGGTCTAAAGAAATAAATAATTCGTTTTAATGTAGTGAAATTCAGTTTTTTGACATATTGAAATATGTTTTCACAAAAATGCATCCCCACCCAAAAGTTCGCCGATCCCGTAACACGGCGCACATCGTAACTCAATTTCTGCCGTATGATACGGCCGATATGTAACAAAGTCTGCAGTAGTCAAGGGGTTAAGATTTAAAAATTAATTTTGTGCTGACAGATTGAGGGGAACAAGTTTGCTCACGATCCGTAAAGTATAATAAAATTAACATGGTAATTAATTGTTATACCATTTAATTTTTGGATTTTTCGTTTATGGAATAAATAACTTTGATTTTAAGGAGTTTTTTAAGTTGCTCAGTTGACAATCAACGGAGTGAAAATAGCCGTTGTCGTTCTCCAAGCCTGGCCAGAACAATCATAGTTATAAATTCAAATTGTCATGACTAATCATATTAAAGTACGAAGGCTTCTAATTGTATGCTTAATGTCACTATCTACTCGTATATTTAATTCTAGCCATGGAACTGTTAGGTTGGAATATTACAAACGAATCGATTTACGTAACATGTTATTCAATGCACGCGAGTTAATGAACAAATGTTGCTGCGTATACTTTGTGCAAACTTGACGTGAATATTCTCTACTTTACCGCGTAGCCAAAACTAAACACTTCATCTATATGATAATTAGATTGTAGAATTTTATACAATTTTCCATAGCTTTTTGTAGAATTTAGAGAATTAAAAATACAGGAAACTTATGTTACATTAATAGTATCAATAAATTATAAATTAATCATAAACTATGTATTTAATTTATTTTCAATATTGATACGAAATTACATATTATTGTGTAGGCGCCCCCATATTATGAACATCCCTGATTGCATAATGAGTTGTATTTTTTATACAAACTTGTAACTCTTTACATACTAGAGAAGAAATACTTATCTTTGATGTTCGTCACTTGATTCTCCATTGCTTTTGTTATATTGTTGTTATCAAAACGATAGGGAGGATTACAAGGAGTACAAGGATTGTACGATGTATCGATATTCTTCAATATGATTACCATCGACTATCATTCGTAACAATATATTAGATTTAGTTGAACTTAATGCTTCAGAAACTTTTCTAAAATTTTATACGCTATAAATGCATAAAAAGTCTCAGTAGGTGTAGTGATTAAATTTATCTGATACTATAAATATAATTGCCTTGACCGAATTGATAATTTCGACCTTTTTCGAAAAAAGGGAGCAGACCATAGAGGGATCCGCTCGAATCGGAAACTTGCGATTTGTTGATGATCAAGAAAATAATTGAACCCTCTCACTTTTCCTAATTTTCACACGTATTTACTTTGAGGGTCCTGATCACGTGCACGTATGTGTTGAACATGGTATACATGTTTTCAGGTATTTTAAATTAAATTAATACAAATGTTTTTTGATTAAACACAATTTTGAATTGAGTGATGTAGAACCTTTAAAAATTTAGTTATTCTACATTACTGTAGAGATTCTCTCACGAGTAGAGAGAGTTTATGTCAACCTTTAAATAATTTCAAACTAATTTGCCTCAAACTTATTACCACAATGTATCGACGTAGACGGTCATCATTTCGAACATTTGTAAAATACAGGTATACTGCTTCCATATATTAGTTTTATACGTTTTTCTGTCCTTGACCTCGAATGACCTTGGAATAATATAGTCACTGAATTCCTAATGAAAGGGACTATCATTGTAGATGTTTAAAACAGGATGGTTCCATTTAAAAAAGTCAAGGTGACCTTGATATCTCTAAAAAATGACATAAAAGCCCCATTATATCATTCACCTTTGTCCTTACCATATTTTACGTATCTTTAGAAACAACAAAGATATTTGAGGTGCAAATGTTTGGTGACTCACCCGGTATATAAATTGGTCACACTTACGCAAATTTAAGTAGTTTATGTTACTATTTATTCTAATAAACGTGTTTTGAAGGATTTAGGCAAATATTCAATCTATGTTTTAATTTATTATTGTAGGAAATTTTCCAGCAATAAAACAAAAATTTTTATAGCATTCGCTATAAATGCAATAGCATGTATTGATCTACGGGGTTCTGACGTCAGTCCTCTCACTCGACTGTTTCGGATAAAACATCCCAATGACCACCGATAACTACATGACCCAACGGAGTTAGTGTCATTAAACGATGGCTCTGTCCAGCGTGGTTCCCCTAGTTCCTGTTTAACTCTCACTGTGAGTTAACGTGACTTGAAAGTAGTCTAATAAATTGACACAAGAATTTTACAGTTCTACTTTTTGTTATAGGGACATATTAATTAATTTTATACTTCGAAGGTGTCGAGTCTGGTGGACAAAAGAAAATATAAAATTGCAATTTCTATTTATGAGTATTATCAATATATGAGTATATAAATAATAAATGAATATTATTAAAATTAGCCGTAGGTGATTTTTCAAATACCCCCGTTGTTCAATGCATCTCTTGTTTCAAAAACTTTTCTGTTACCGACATACTTTCGGAGTTATTGCAGGTAGTAATAGTTATTGCCTCTCCCTGTATAATTTAACTTGTTGGAAGGGGACTATAAACCCGTTCTTCCTACTTGTAACGCGTCGTAAATAAATTTTCGATTACACCCGCCCATGGAATTGTTCGCCCCCTTTATGTATTTAAAATTCGTCAGAAAAATGGCGCCGAAGCGCGCGTGTATCTCATTTAAAAACGTTGGAAATTAATGTATATCTGGCTAAAAAACGCGAGAGATGCGTGTACATACTGGATGCAAGATATTAGATTGCTGCAGGCTGCTGCGTCTCCGTGAGGATTGATTTTTTAGAATATACAAACGAAACTCCCTGGAGCTGTCTGTGGTTTAAAGAAGGAAACAAGAGCCATGCATGAAAATCTCCATACGTAACACGAGTAAAATTGGCCTCATAGATTCCATTAGTCCGGTAATAGTTCTATTTAGCATTCTTTAAACTGCTGTTACACTTCACAGTACCGATGCGCGGAAACCATGAATCTAATTGTAAGTATTGTCCGTGGAAGATTTGTAAGATCTTTTGGACCATGTACGTGGTTGTAAAGGGTGTTCCAAAATTCACGCAAGATTTGAATTTGCCATTTTTGCAGTAAATTGTTGGCGACCTTGAAAAAAAGAACAATTTGACAGCTGAGAGTTTAGGGTTAGTAAAAATGGAACGTTATACGATACAATAACGTGTTTTCATTATTGAACAATATTTCAAAAATAATGAAAGTTTGGCTGTCGCAGTTCGAAAATTTTATATAAAATATGGTCAAAATAGTGTTTTAACCTCGTCAACTGTGAAAAGATTAATTGAAAAATTTAGGGAGACTGGATCAGTTGGAGACGCTAAACACACCGGTCGTCCAAAAACAAGCCGTTCAAATGTCAATATCGAAGCAGTGCGTGAGAGTGTTGGTGAAAACCCAGAAACATCAATTCGGCGTAGTGGACAAGAATTGCAAATTCCAAGAAGCTCTCTACAGCGTATACTCATAAAAAATCTGTGTCTCCATGCTTACAAAATTCAATTAACACAACAACTGAAGCCTAATGACTATGAACAGCGAAGAGAGTTCGTGGAATGGATTATTGAACATCAACAAGTGGATGCCGATTTTTCGAGCAAAATCATCCTAAGCGATGAAGCACATTTTCACCTTGATGGCTTTCTTAATCGCCAAAATTGCCGTGTTTGGGGTTCGGAGAACCCACATGTGATTGTCGAACAACATATGCACCCACAACGTGTCACTGTTTGGTGCGAATTTTCGGCTGGAGAAATCATTGGACCATACTTTTTTGAAAATGAGGCTGGTCAAGCAGTAACTGTTACTGGTGCTCGATATCGCGACATGATAACACAGTTCTTTCTGCCAAAATTGGATGCTATTGATGTGGCCAATATGTGGTTTCAACAAGACGGCGTTACATGCCATAGTGCCAGTGAAACAATTCAATTACTGCATGAGACATTTCCTGGTTGTGTACTCTCTCGTTTCGGTGATCAGAATTGGCCCCCTAGATCGTGTGATTTAACACCATTAGATTTCTTCTTATGGGATTATTTGAAGTCAAATGTCTGTGCCAACAAGCCCACAACCACCCGTGCATTACAAGAGGAAATTAAACGCTGCGTCAACGAAATTCAGCCACAATTATGCAGAAAGGTCATGAAAAATTTCGACAAAAGAGTGCGCATGTGTCAGCAAAGCCGTGGAGGCCACTTGCCCGATGTGTTATTCCATAAATAACCCTATCCTATATACTTTATAATTCAATGAAAAAATAGCAATCTAAAGACTAAAAACTGTGTTTTCTATTTAATTTAAACCTTGCTTTAATTTTGGGACACCCTTTACAACGTGTGCCGACTAGGTAACTAATTCTCGAAGGACCAAGTTTTATTAAACTGTATTTAAACCATTTCTACAACGAAACTTCAACAGTAACGTAACGAACTAAGTACAACCAATTGAATAACGACCAGAATGAGTCAGCAAAGGACTAAGATGTGCCATAGAAGTAATGAGAATTAAGAATTCAATGTCTAAGCTACCATAGGAGCAATGTATAAGAATGAATGAATCTAGACTGCGTATAGAATGAGACTTCTCTAAGATACTTGACTAAACAGGGAACATATTGAGATGCGAAAATTCGATTTTGATGAAACTTATGTGAGCTTATAGTTGTTTGAAAAATATCTAACACGTATTTTTTTTATCGGCAATCATCCACTTTGAAGGGGTGAAACAGCCCCGAAAGTTGGGGGTCAAAACCTTAATTTTTTAGATATCTCTATATCTATCAACTGGAATTTTATTTAAAAGTTAAAATAAGTGTACTAAATGATTTTTTTTAGATGGCAATTATTCGATAATGAAGAAATTACCAATGTTTATTAGCTAGGGATATACAGATATTCAAGAATATGGATTCAGGTCGAGTCGAAAAGTTTGGACGGGACTGGAAAAGAACTCAGATGTATACCATATATGTTCCTACAAACTTTCGAGATCCCAAAAAGGTATAGTGATCAAAAGTGTCCTTCAGTCGAAGGACATGGCCCATATGCCATTCGATGGGGCATGAAGAAAAGACATACTGTGAAAAATTTCGACCATATATCTCGATCGGGAGGGTAGTTACAGGGTAAAATCGAATAATCTGTTGGCCTATTTTCTCTAGTTAATGTTTATAAATTCTGAGAAGAATCCGAGACATGTCAAACTTAAACACATACTCTGCAATTCATTTTATATTTTTTAATTGAAAATTCTGCTTGTTAAATCAAAAACCTAAAATAATAGAAAAAATGCAGATTTCACACAGAAATTCTAAAATACATTACCCTTTCGAATGGTAAGAAAAATTTTGCTGCTGTAAAGCTCTTAATGTAGACCATTCCAATCAAATCTATCGATTACCTAAAATTACTAGGACTCACTTTTGAAAAATTGATTCTGGTCCTATCATATGGTAACCCTTAAAATTAACTGCTCCGAGGTATAGCAATTTCAAAATATTGGTTTGTACAATATCTAGTAAACTAATCCTTCTAACATATCAAAAAAGTTCGTTTAGTTCAAGTTTTAAAAAGTTATTAATTTTTAAAGGATATCACCTAAATTTTGCTCTCGACTGTATATCAGCGCTACTTAGCGATTCCAGATCGCATAATTGACCTACTGTTTATTCGGAAACTGGTTCTCTCCGATATACTGCAGCCTGCGAGTTATAAGAGTTGTTTTTATGCTGCTCAAGCTGCGACGTTCCCTGGTAATTCGCGTGATATCGTACAAATCAGAGTAAAATGTTGGTCTGCCAACTTTTATTTTCAATGTATTTTTTATTTCCTATATTGTATAATATCTCTTGTTGAGGTGTCTGTAACATTTTTTACTATGCTTGAATAAATTTTGCAATTGACCACCATGTAATAACGATAAAACTTTTTTTTTTTAATTTCGAGTATGTTTAGTGCACGAATAAATCTTTCTTCGATCGTATAGGCAATTTGTACTTTTCAATATTTTAATGATTTGATTTATGCGATAAAGAATAATCCTGTTTCATGAGCCATTACTCGAATCACCTGACAAATTATTCTATCAGACTCAGAGTACAATAGAAATCTTATTAAACCTAATCAACACTTTATGTAAGTGTATTACATGTTCAAAATTTTTATATTACACAGTTGCGTATAATTCCGGATCCACTTCTCAATAAGACAAGAAATTAATTGACCCGTTCACTGCACAAATCGATTAACTCCACTTTCTGAAAAATCTTTAATTTAAGTGTCAAAGCACTTGGTATAGTCATAACTTTTTATATTTAGAATAACTTTCCCTAATAATTAAAATAAACACCGTTAAATGACAAAAATTTTGTGGCCACTGAATAATAAAAAATTTATTTCAGAGGCCATTTTGATTATCTCCGTACTCTAATGTAAATCGTTGCGATAATGCAACTCAAATGCACTAACAAGTGCCAAATGATAACGGTGAACTTTTTAGTACCGTCTTATCAGAATTAAAATAAAATAAATTAGTCAGTCACAGTCAAATTATTGCAGAATCAAGTACTTGTGAAATCAAATTAATTATTATTAAGAATAAAGATTAATCTGGTATATCTTAACTTCAACTGTGTACTTTACCAGTCTTACACGGACTATATATTTTTTCAATCTTTCCAACATCACTTTCAGATCGTATTTTGGTTGAATTATTATAAACAATTATCTCAGTTTGACAGTGGTGTTAAAAAAATAAAATTATACCGTTATAATCGAGATGAGTGAAAATAATAATAATGTAGATGTGCAAAATAGTGAATCAACTGATGGTTCTTCAATACGACTTATCAACAAAACGTTTGGCTCAAGCAAACGTTTATAATTATTTTCGGTTTCTTCTGATTGAAACAGTAAAAATATTGCAACAAACACATTGATTGGGAGGAAAAGAAGCTGTAATTCTGATAATTAGGCCCACTATATACAAAAGCTCGAAAACAACAAAAGGTTTAGCATACAGGAATAGAGGAGGAAATTTAATACCTGCAAAAACATTTGTCGATATTCTTCGTCCACGTATTAGACACTTTTGAGGCTCGGCAGGTTTAGTGTTAATGTAAAAAATATGCCAACGAAATTAAATAATATTTCATTAAATGGTTTTCAAATGTTTCCTTTCAAAGTAAGCATGTACATATGCAGTTATCATATCCAGAACCGCTCTGCTATTTTCCATATTTACTATATCCTTTTTCTAATGTTTCTGTCACTGAAATACCGTATAAATTTAAAATTAGGTATAATTTAAAAGGCTCCGTGGCCTCTAATTATTGAAAATAAGTGCATCCGGTAAGTTACGCGTGCTCACGCGAAACATGGCGTCCGACACGCATCTTATGGCAGTCGCCAATATCTGAGAAGAGTTCTCATCATGGCGGTGCACGACAACTAAAAATATCGCGTGCATGATCTGTTATACACGGATCCAGACGTACTCTACGTGCACGCAAACGAGAACCGCGTACGAACGTGTGTACGCAACACGGTCACCACCCACGCAACAAGAGAATAATTCACTTTTATTAGCCTCACTACGACGACGTTCGAACACCTATGGATCGAACGTAAAAGTTTTACGACATAACTCCACTGTCCGCCCACGAAATTCCTTTTCTCCCAATTAATCTATGCTTTAATCCACCGCGGACCGGCACTTGTTTTCAACTATCGAGTACACGCTTGCAAATAGTCAGTACATTTTTATATTTGCATAATTTTTCTTGCGTATGCGTTGTCTCAAAACTATTATGTGACGCGGCGCGGTGGTTCGCATCTCGAGAAGCGTTACCTGTAATTTAGCCGTTAGTTGCACAAATCGATTATCTCCATCAAACAAAAAGTGGAGAAATACGATAAAGTAATGTGCATTGTTTTTTTAAAATTCCCTATATAATATACGCTCAAAGAAATATTGTAGAATGCATATATACAGATGTAGCTATCATCTAACAGTATATAAAATTAATAATAATGAATAGCTAAAAAGTTATCGGCAGTGATGTTACAATTTTTACGTGACTGGTGGAACTAATCGATTTGGCAAGTGAAAAAAGTAATAAATTAAAATTTTTAAGTTTTTTACCAGAGAAACAATTAATTATTAGATATTTTTATTACAGATTTTTCATAAAAATTAATATTAATGATTCTGTTATAATATATTGTTATTTGTGATTAATTCTTCGGCAATATAAATGATCTCTCCTTTTTTCACTTGTAATAGTTCTACTTTTAGGATGTAATAAAGACTGATCTATATTTTTCAAACTTTGTGGTCTACTTGCCAGAGAGTTCCTAATATTAATGGCATTAATTTCTAAATCTTCATTATAGTCACATTTGAACTGTATGAGGTGGGGGTTGTACTTTTCTAACTTTATCCAGCGCATTTTAAGCCAATTTACTGAAAACCCAAATAATAATTGTTTATTTAATTATGTATTTATCCGTGTATCGAATTATATCACACTTTACTACATTAATATTAAATTTTTCATATTTATAGTAGTAATTCGGTTCAGAATACAAAGAAATAAATAATATTGTTTTAATATAATAAAATTTAGTTGTTTGATTATTGAAATATGTTTTCACAAAAATGCATCCGCTCACATCCGCATCACAAAAATTTCGCCGTTTTAGTACTGCCGATGCGTCCCGAACCCTGCTGTAATCAAGGGGTTAAATTTATTCTAGAGCCAGAATACTTCGAGTTAAGATATTGAGTTATGGTTTCATTGTGAGAATGTACTCTTGAAGGTTTCCGGCTTTTCGCTCAGTAGCAATAGACGAGTCGTAAACATCCCGCTGTGACTCAAGAGCTACTAGGAACGCTAAGTGCGCGACCATCCTAAGGCCCGGTTTCCGTCGGCCATCGCCTAGGAGAGTTCCGTCTCACTTGACGCAAAATGGGCGGATATTTTATGCCGTAGGCAATTGTCCTGGAATTTCCTAAAGTTCGTTATTGGGCAATGACGTTGAGGCCCACAAACTGGTCCAGATATATTTTTCATGGACTCTGTGACGGAAGGACTATTCATATTTCATCTTTTGCTATTCACTATTCGTTTTTCTCATCCGTTAAGTCCTGTTCATTATTGCCTATTTACTGTTTTCTGTTTGGCGACTTGTATCTTCACATATTATGTATTTACATTGTTATGTATTCAGTTTCGTGTGGAGATTTTACTAACCCTTTGCACTCCAAATAATTTTCATTCCAAAATCGAAACACTTTTAGAACTACAATAGTTCCAGTTTACATAGTTAATTTTCTTTTATGTATATACAGGGTGAGTCACCAAACGTTTGCACCTCAAATATCGTTGTTGTTTCTAAAAATACGTAAAATATGATAAGGATAAAATTGAATGGTACAATGGGGCTGACACAATGCTATAAAAAGATTTTTTTATGTCATTTTTTTAGAGATATCAAGGTCACCTTGACCTTTTTCAATGGAACCACCATTTTTTAAACATCTACAATGATAGTCCCTTTCATTAGGAATTCAGTGACTATATTATTCCAAGGTCATTCGAGGTCAAGGACAGAAAAACGTATAAAACTAATATATGGAAGCAGAATACCTGTATTTTACAAATGTTCGAAATGATGGCCGTCTACGTCGATACATTGATGTAAAGGAGCTCTGAAGGAACCTTGAACTCTGATAAGTACATCGGAGGTGGTATTTGTTTGTTTGAATGATTTTGAAACAATCCCCATTGACAAAAGTTAATTCCATTTTGAAAATCATTCCCGTGCAATTCTTGATGGAACAATATGTGGAATGGATGAAATTTATGTCAGGCCAGAATTCGTATTAAGCTACTTTGACTTATGCTTGCTTCTCGGGAAATTTTTCTCGTACTCACGTGAGAATTGACAGCTATAGTTGCTAAAACATTAATTTCATTGTCTTCATTGGTCGTGGGATTCTTCCGTTTGTACTGTCTTGCATGTACACTACCAGTACTTCGAAACAACCTGTACGTATTAATGAAGGTCTGTCTAGAAGGAGTGTTTCGCTCGGGGTACGTTTCTTCATAAAGTAATCGTAAACAGTAAAAGTAAAAGTAAACAGTAAATCCTGATCATATTACACTTTTCAGTCATTGAATAAGACATAGCGGAATCGCGTTTGGAAACATACTGATAGTAAATAAGAATGCTGAATAACAGTAACATTGAAAGACCTTAGTATGTTTACTTTAACTACGACCATAGTATGTTTACTTTAACTACGACCATAGTATGTTTACTTTAACTACGACCATAGTATGTTTAC
>CM052093.1:10334375-10346357 GCA_028453745.1 Agapostemon virescens | reverse complement strand
GAGGTGGTATTTGTTTGTTTGAATGATTTTGAAACAATCCCCATTGACAAAAGTTAATTCCATTTTGAAAATCATTCCCGTGCAATTCTTGATGGAACAATATGTGGAATGGATGAAATTTATGTCAGGCCAGAATTCGTATTAAGCTACTTTGACTTATGCTTGCTTCCCGGGAAATTTTTCTCGTTCTCACGTGAGAATTGACAGCTATAGTTGCTAAAACATTAATTTCATTGTCTTCATTGGTCGTGGGATTCTTCCGTTTGTACTGTCTTGCATGTACACTACCAGTACTTCGAAACAACCTGTACGTATTAATGAAGGTCTGTCTAGAAGGAGTGTTTCGCTCGGGGTACGTTTCTTCATAAAGTAATCGAGCCTGCACTGCATTTTGTCTACATTCACAGTAAATCCTGATCATATTACACTTTTCAGTCATTGAATAAGACATAGCGGAATCGCGTTTGGAAACATACTGATAGTAAATAAGAATGCTGAATAACAGTAACATTGAAAGACCTTAGTATGTTTACTTTAACTACGACCATAGTATGTTTACTTTAACTACGACCATAGTATGTTTACAATTTACTACAAGTCCCAACCGTGATAAACGTATTCTGCTTTCATATTTTAAATCTTATACGTTTTTTCTGTCCTTGACCTTGAATGACCTTGGAATAATATAGTCACTGAATTCCTAATGAAAGGGACTATCATTGTAGGTGTTTAAAAAAGGGTGGTTCCATTTAAAAAAGTCAAGGTGACCTTGATATCTCTAAATGACATAATGACTTAATGACATAAAAACAAAATTTGTCCTGACTATATTTTACGTATCTTTAGAAACAACAAAGATATTTAAGGTGCAAACGTTTGGTGACTCACCCTGTATAGTTTATTATTGCAACTCTTCAATATTTACTGATTTTTAACTCGTTACACTCGAGTGGCGTCTTTAAGGGGCCACGAAAAATTGGCACACTATTATTTAAAATAATTTAAACATCGCATAAGGATGAATAACAGTAAAAAATCCTTTATACATAAGGTGAAATAGTTCATGTGGAAAGAAAATATCCTATCAGACTAACTATACCTTAAATGGCTGGATCTCCATACAGACTCTTGTTTATGTTTCCACTTCCGTACATTCGTGTTGACATGACGTTCCGAGCACTTATCACAGTTTCATTTGGTGCCTTAGTATGTCATTATCTGTGGTTCTGAGTAACAGTTTCAATCGCCGCTGCGCGATGAATAGATATATCAGTCAAGAATACATGGATATGATTCATGCATTGGGTGCGTGTAGTAGTAATGTATCTGCCGTGGCTCGTTTGTGCAGAAACCGATATCCAACCGATATGAATGTCTTATTTTCGTTTAATTCGTTTATTCGCGACATCTTTGTGGAGATATGTAATTTATTGGACCGTTTGTTGTTTGTTTCTCTGGTTGTTCTATCCGACTCGCGTTCTTCTTTTTCGTCCCAATCGACGTTGCACTCTAGGCGCGGAAAATAATGTTGTCGATCGAAACGTATGGCCTGTTTGAGCAGCATTTCAAATCATTTGAGGACATTTTTAAAACATTTTTATTTGAACCCATAATGAAAATTTAAAACATGCGTTTTGCAGATCTATGTTAGTTATACACTTGCTGAAAATTTCACCGAAATCGATTGACGCGGAAAAAAATGACAAGCATGGAAATATGTAAGAATTTATGAAGTTTAAGCAGAAACTGACCAAGAATCGTGAAAAATTGCGATTTTCACCATTTTCGATGGCATGTAGTTCGTGTGTATGTCGATCGATTACAATGAATTTTTCTGCATGTGTATAACTATCATAGATCTACCAGATGCGTCTTTAACGTTTTTAGTACGTGGCTTAAATAAAAAATATTTAAAAAGTACCTTTTTGAATGGTCACATAATTTATACCAATTCCAATATTTACAAAAATCATTTTGCACGTCATTTATTAAATCAATGCAACTAATTGCTCAAGAAAAGTCAAGACGTTTGGTCCAATCTTAAAAAAGGTATTTAGGTTTGAGGAGTGTCCGAATACTTTTGTGAGCCACTGTATATAGGAATCGGTGACGGATCAGGTAGTAGCGGGAAAGAGCGTTCCATTAAGCATCTGCCCCTCTGTTGGTGAGCGTAGGAGGTAAAGCCGTTACATTACCCCCTGCCAGTGATCAACGATATCTGGACGAGTTCCTTTCCATGATAATCCACGTCAGAAGCTAGAGAGAATGATGAGATATCGCGCTATAAAGGCCAATTCTATGACGAATTTTTGTAAATTCAGTCCTATAGAAAGGAGACCTCGCCTGACGAGCGAGAATTGGCTCGGACAAGTTGAGGAATCATCGACGCCGAGGCAGTAACTTGCATTCAAGCTTATCGAGTCGTCGATGCTGCTGTCATAGTCTGGTCCTTTTTAGAAGAACGTGAATTCACCCGTAAGGTTTACCTGTGCCTAATACACTTACAGAATTACTAGAATGGAATAATTTTAAGGTTAAGTTAGTTTTTCTTGGAGAAAACGTCGAAAAAATCAGATTTTAGTTTTTCTAACAACGGCGCACCACAGATAAAAATATGAAAAAATTCATGAACAACTATTGCAACCATATACAGGTACTGTAAAAATGTAAAGGTTGTCACTCTAGAACTTCCATGTGAAATCTGTATTTTTTTCGATTTTTCTAAGGTTTTTGATCTTTTACAAGCATAACTTACTTCATTGCGCTATCCGATTTTAAACGGAGGAAACTTATGTGTGCTCTTAATAATTACTATTAATATTTTAATAATTACTCGCTGATTATTCAAAACTGATATTCTTGAGAACGAAGCCTCAGATGAACAAATTTTATTCTTTATTTTAGATTTGATTTTTCTATGTAGAATCACTCCTTCCTCGGTTGTAGTACCGATGCTGGGATACCCTGTATACATGAGTGAACCTCGAGAAACCGCGAACGCGTTTGATTAGTGAAATATTGCTGTGAGTCAGCAATTATTCCGCTACGAAAATGCAAGTCCCAGTTCTTGGAGGGCTAAATCAATTTTTGCAGTAATTGTAAAATTTAAAAAGTAAAATATCAAATATAATTGAGACCGTATAAATATGTTTCAGACAGAGTCAAAGGATGTAAAATACAAAATGTCCTTGGCAAATGCGGAAGTATATCTCCTAGTAATAACATTTTCTGTAGCATTGTAGCTAAGAAACGGTTTTGCGGTATTCTGTATTTCGCAAACGGAACTGGTATTTTCCCTTTACATTGTCAACTCTATGGGCTCGACTTCGACATAAACTTATATCAGTGTAGAACAGGTTTTTCAATGAAATATATACGAGATACAATTTCTTACAGACTCAATGAACGTAAGAAAACAAACTTATTTCGAAGGTTAAACGTAACACCACTCGTAACGCTATTTGAAGAGTGAAGCAAGTGTCTTTCAATTCTGACTTTTATGTCAGTCTTGCGGAGACTTGATTGATTTAAATATCTCTTTTCTCCTATATCGAACAACAAAACATCCTAAATGTTTACGTTATGGAAGTAGTTTGAGTTTCATTGAGGAAACCGCTTGACGCGATCGCTTGTGACCTTTTTCTTTTTCAGTAACACTCTGCGCGTAGTAGTAACGCTTTAGGTATGTTTGATATGGAATTTTAACACTGTTACGTGTTAAGTCGCTCCTATGTATCCTTTATTATGATATGTACGCTCAAAAAAGGTAAAAAGATAAATTACTCTAACAAATTTTAGTTTAATCTTATAGTTTTAGTGTAATTGACTAAGTTACTTCGACTTAGTAATTCGATAAAAATAATCCTTTTTTGTTAGCGTTTTAAATGTTAATGCAAAATTTAATTTAAGGTAAATTTGTAAAATGCAAGTTGAATAATTCTGCTCAGTACGGTTAGGGTTAATGCTCCGTAAGGATACAGTAACGCACGAAAGTATTCGGACACTCTTCAACCCTAAATAACTTTTTCAAAATTGAACCAAAGGACTTGACTTTTCAGTAGCAATTAGCAGCATTGATTTACTAAATGATATGCAAAAATAATTTTGAAATAATTCTAATTGGTAGAAATTACATGGAAAAGTAGAAAAGACATTTTTTAAAACATTTTTATTTCAATTCGTAATGAAAATTTAAAATATGCGTTTTTCAGAATTGTGTTAGTTATATACATGCTGAAAATCTCACCGAAATCGATTGACGCGGGAAAAAATGGCACGCGTAGAAAGATGTAAGAATTTCTGTAGTTTAAGCAGAAACTGATCAAGAATCGTGTGTACGTCGATCGATTTTAATGAATTTTTCTGCATGCGTATAACTAACATACATCTACCAGATGCGTCTTTAAAATTTTTTGTGCGTGGCTCAAATAAAAAATATTGAAAATGTTCCCATTTTATTTGTCATGTAATTCATACCTATTGCAACTTTTTCAAAATCCTTTTGGCATATCATTCAGTAAATCAATGCATCTAATTGCTCAAGAAAAGTCAAAACGTTTGGACCAATCTTAAAAAAGTTATTTAGGTTTGAAGAGTGTCCGAATACGTTCGTGCGTTACCATATATTGTTCAATAATAAGTTTTTATTATATCATGTTATTCAGTCGAATTTAATAATATTGCGAGAACGTAATAAATTGAAATCTAATATTACACGAAAAAAATGTGTAATCTGGGTAATTATACACTTAAGGTTTCTACATCAGAAAATAGAACAAATTTCAAAATACTAATTAAGGAAAATTATAAACGTGGAATACCAATGAAGTTTTCGTTATAGATTCATACACTTTCGTGGGATAATATTCATTTAAATAAATATTCGTATAAACGAATGATAATAATTGTTATTCTCGTATAAGAAATAGAGTTATATTGACAATGCAAAGATTTTAACGACAAATGAATATCGTGAATTGTAAATCATTGCATGAAAGTTACCCAAATCTCCCGCAAACGATTCCACAAACGTGGGGCTATTCGTATAACGGCTGATCATAATTTTCATTTTAGTGCAGCACGCACAGAAAGGGAGTTGCAATAGGAATTCTATGCGACCCGCTATGTGCACAAAGGGGTATTCATTCGCTAGCGTGCGAAACGCTGCATGCTGGCAAAGAAGCAGTTTTCTCGGCACACTGGGAAGCGACACGACTAGTATTCAAAGCTTCAAGGTTTGTTTTTATTTTTTGTAATATATAACAGAAGTAGAAAATCAACTTCCACGACCTCACAGCACTAATCATCAATCGTAGGCGGTTTTAACCCTCCACCAATCTTGAGGTTCTTAAATTATCTTTTTAACGATACTCAATTTTTATTTTATTTATTTTACTTACACACGGTTTCCTTCTCACGAATTGACGTAAACACATTGTTTCTCAATACTCTTTTCATGCTTTCCACGCTTTATTTTCTACTTTCTTCATAAATATCTGGAACTTACTTGACAGCACTATAATGTGAATTTTTAAAAATTTTTTATGTAATTTTTCTTTCTTTGCTTTTATCCTTTGACTTGGTCCTGATGTATCTTAAATTCTGTCTAATCTTCTTCTTTATGTGTTTTAACAATATTTGCAACTATAATTTTTTCATTATTGTAGAATTTTTTTTTGTATAATATATTACGAGCTGTCTTTTATCAAAACTGGTATTCTTTCCTTGCCGTGATATCTGAAATTGCGGATATGAACAGTTCGAAATATAACTTTATACCGAAGTAGTAGGAACCATTACATAACACAATATTTCTATATAATATAATTTATAAAATTTACTTGTACAAAACAAACATGTTTCGCATGAATGACGTCCTAGAACGACTTTACTAGGCAACTTTCACAAATTCCTGAATATTAGCGAGAAATGAAAATTTTACAACCTTTTGATTTAACACTAGAACTACCAAAACACTCATTTTCACTGGTCCATAGTTTTTTCTTTTGCAATTACTAAAGTTATAAAAATGTTTCCATCAGAAATTTTCGGATGTATTTCTTTAACCTCTAGACTACTGTGGGCGCTTAGAAATTTTACGTTTGTGACACTGAGCGCCCCTATAGGCGCTTACCCCATTATGGTCGCCGGAGACTGAGTGCACCTAAAGACTCTTGACGCAGTTTTATTCAGAAAAATATGTATGTAATTTTGTATTAATAAATAATAAATATTAAATTTCATTTGCATTTAATGAAACAAGTTTTACAGAAATACCGCTTAGGTAGAGTACATGATACACAAAGGCATTTTTCGTTTCCATGCGTAAAAAATACAGCAATTTGAAAAAAACACAAGACCCAAATGTGTATTTTATCGAAAACATAACAAAAGAAATGATACGTATTATGAATGTAAGAAATGTGATGTAGGATTATGTATTTATCCGTGTATCGAATTATTTTACACTTTACTAGATTATTAGATATATTATGAAGAAAGCTTTACATTAATATTAAAGTTTTCATATTTATAGTAGCAATTCGGTTCAGAGTATAAAGAAATAAATAATATTGTTTTAATCTAGTGAAATTCAATTGTGTGATTATTGAAATGTATTTTCACAAAAATGCACCTGCACCTAAAATTTCGCGATTTTCGGCGTATGTCGTAACCGAATTCCTACCGTATGGTACAGCCGGTGCGTCTCAAAGTCTGTCGTAGTCAAGGGGTTAAAGACGTATACCTTACAATAAGTATTGTATGAAGTTTTAATACATGCAGTCTCGTTATAATTAGAAAGCAATGTATATCGTTGCATTTATTGTTCGGTAGTTCTAGTGTCAGAATGTATTAATAAATGTCATTATTAGAGAAAGATACATTTGTTTAATAAGTCTGTTCAAATATCAATGGAAGTAACTGGTATATTAATTGGAAGCGTATATCGGTATCGACGCAGGGTAGAATCATGCATCTGAATATTTCGTTTCAGATAGTTTGAATGATAGTTAGAATGATATCAATCTAAAGTATAAAAATCTGCAGTCTTTAGTTGGCGAAGTACTAGAAAAACAGAAAAACACGAAGAAGCAATGACGATTTAAAAAATCTGACTTTCAGAACGAAGACCCCGGTTGAGCAGTACGAGTCGCTCTACTGGACGGACACGTCCGGCAACAAGCACTTTCCGTCCGAAGAGGATTTCAGCAACATGATCAAAGATCTAGTCGTTAGCAAACTGAACGTGACGCTGTCAGTACATCAATTAGAGAGGTTGGCGCGACTCCGCACGCACCGTGTCGAGACCGAGCTCAGTAGACGACAGCTGGAGATGGAGAATCTTTGGCCGCTGCTGCAGGAGAACGAGTATTTGATGAGCATCCTCTACGAAGACAGGGACATTTTCCCGCAGCTGATTGGCACGTGCGGTACATTCTACGCGGTCGAATACGTTCGACCAATCGAAACACCCACAACGGTGCTTGCCCTGTCGGACTCGAAACCGGAATGGGCGAAGAGGCTGAAGCTAGCCGTGATGATTCTGGACCTGCTCGAGGAACTCGACACCAACTTCCCCGAGCAGATCCATCTCTGCGACGTCAAGATAAACCATTTCGGTTTGCCTCTAGGCGGACAGAAGCTCAAGTTTCTCGACCTAGACGCTGCGTTTCCTAAAACGATCATCAGCCGCATCTTGGCCGACAGGAAGAGCTGCGAGAGACACGAGGACTGTGACTACTTCGATTGCAGGTCCGTCTGCTCGAAGGACAAACGCTGCGAGTCACCGGTCCTCAATAATAATTTGCAGGTAGGTTGTGAATTTGCTTAAAAGTTTTACCCCTTTGCACTCGAATGGCGACTCTGAGGCGCCACGAAAAATTGGCACACTATTAGTTAAAATAATTTGAACATCGTTATACAGGTAACCCTCCTATAACACGGTAGATAGGTTCCTAGAAGATGCCGTGTTGTGTGAAACCGTGTTGTATGACACCCAGAGCCAGTACAAAAAGGGGGGTTACGTTCCGAAAACTAATTAAAAACAAATTTTTTTTTTAATTCTACATAAACAACTTAATTGTTATTAAAAATATAAACATATGTACAAGACAGAACAAAAAAAACAAAAAATATTATTTTAATTTAACGCAACTTTAATAAGTTTCTTCGTTGTCACTGCTAAGTATAACCATCCGAGAACGTTTTTTTGATGGAATGATATTGCCTTCACTTTCTTCAAGCTCTTGAGTGAATCAAGCTCTTGTTGAATGAATCAAGCTCTTGAGTAAATCAAGCTCTTGAGTGAATCAAGCTCTTGTTAAGTGATTCAAGCTCTTGAGTGAATCAAGCTTCAGAACTTTTTTCTTCATTTAAAGTTCTTGCATCTTCTTCCCTCTTTAAAAAATCTGTAATTTTACTTTGCTTGCTGGATCTTACCAGGTGATTGTAATTTTCTCGGTATGGAGATAGACAGTTTTGCTGCTCCCTTTTGAATTTTCGACTTCTTTCAGCAGAAGGGTCTGCATTTTATAAAAATGACTCGAGATTTGTAGCTAAGCTTAGGCCTTCTTGTAATTTTTTCAATGTTAAATTATTAACTGTACAATCTTCATCAGTGCTGGTGTCCTCAGAATCGATTTGATTTACAGCTTCGGATGATATTTCCAGCAAATCCGCTTCGTCAACTTTTGCTTCCATTAATAAATCTTGAACGTCCTTAATAGCCATATCCACAAAACCTTCGCCTCCGATTGATTTAGCAAGTTCTAATATGCCACCAATTTCTGTATCTTTAAGACGGCAAGCCTCGCCACGACTGTAGAAGTACAGTGTTGTACAAAGGTTTCTGCAATTTTTCTATCGTGTTATAGCGAAACCGTGTTATAGGATACTGTATTGTAGGAGGGTTCCCACAATTTATGAATCGTGTTATAGCGAAACCGTGTTATAAGATGCTGTTTTGTAGGAGGGCTACCTGCATTATATTTACATTTAAGAAATTGATAAAAATTTAAGTGTTGTAAGGACGAATAACAGTGCAAAACCATTTATAGATAAAGTGAAATAATTCATATGGAATGAAAATATCTTATGTTAGAAGAAATGCTCTGGTTTTTTACTTAAAACAGCTTCGAGTGCAAAGATGCACAGCGTGATCGCGGTATTACCAAAAAACACTGTTAACCCTTTGCACTTCGTCGTTCCTTCTGATGGGACATTATTTATGGTTACTGAGAATGAACTCGTGTCACCGCAACTTTTTGACAATTTTTTAGGGATGTATGTATCCCTTGTGTGTTTTATTGAAATGACTTAAGAAAACAAATCAAAATATGGTACAATTACCAAGGATATATAATCAAACATTAGTCACTTTTAACACTAGAACTACCAAACTAGTCATTTTGACTGGTCCCTAGTTTTTTCTTTCGCAATTATTGAAGTTGTAACAATGTTTTCACCAGAAATTTTTGGATGTACTTTTTGAATGACGTACATGTTACAGTAAGAATTGTGTGAAATTTTAATAGATGCAATTCTAGTGTTAAGACAAAGTCAAACAAAGTGACACTTCATGATAATTTATGGGATTTCAGATTGTGTGCGAGAAAATATTTCTCGGCTGGACTCTCTCTGGAACTATAATAATACCCGGACTACTTATGTCGGAGCACACCACCAGCACGCTGGCAGTGATGTTGCGACAATGTGCGAACCCGGCTAGTGACATCGGACACTTGCCTCGTGCTGCTGTGCCAGAAAACTTAAAGACGCGGCTGTACAACATATTGCACGAAATGGAACAAGAAGTTGCCGCTTCCCTGTAGATATATCGTTTCATATTTTTTAAAGTGAAATTAGCAGTCAGTGGCTAGCGACTACTTTTTACAACTGATATTCACCATTTTCATTCTACATATATCACAAATGTTGGAAATTGTCCGCGCGCGACGTTCTCTAATTTCATTCTCGAGACACTACAGTAAATATTAGGTTGGGGAAAAAGAAATCCATTACTTTTACGCGAACTTCAAGACTTCATTTAACATGTTTCGGATTGTCCGATTTTGGTCAAATATGCACCTTTTTGTTCTAGAATTTGTTGCCATTTTAAAGGTAGCTTCATAATACCTCTCTCAGAGAAGTCTTGGTCCCTATTGGCGAAAAACTCTAGTAATCGATTTTCACAATCTTCTCTTTGTGCCAATTTCTTATCACTAAGAAAGTTTTGCAATGCAAGAAAAACATGGTAATCGCTTAGTGCCAGGTCCAGACTATATGGTGGATGTATCGAAACTTCGCAACCAAGCTCTCGGAGTTTTTGGCAAGTCACTATAGACGTGTATGTTCTGGCGTTGTCCTGATGGAACAGAACACCTCTCCTATTGGCCAATTCTGGCCGTTTCTGTTCAATCGCTGGCTTCAAACGGTCCAGTTGTTGATAGTAGAGATCCGAATTTAGTGTTTGACCATATGGAAGCAACTCATAATAAATGATTCCTTCCCTGTCTCACCAAATGCACAACAAAACCTTCCTGGTCGCTAGTCCTGGTTTGGCCACCGTTTGAGCAGCTTCACCGTGCTTTGACCACGATCGTTTTCTCACAATATTGTCTTATGTGACCCATTTCTTATCCCCAGTCACCATCCGTTTAAGAAATGGGTCGATTTCATTCCGTTTGGCCAAGGCTTCGCAGATGGAAATTCGATCCATCATGTTTCTTTGTGTTAATTGGTGTGGCACCCAACATCGAGCTTCTTTTTTAATCCAGCTTTGAGCAAATGGTTTAAAACTGTTTTATGGTCGATCTTTAGCTCCTGGGCGATACTACGACTGCTAACATGTCGGCCAACTTCGATTATTTCTGTGATTTTATCGACATTTTCGACAACGGGCCTACCTGTGCGAGGTGCATCTTTAACATAAAAAATATCTGAACGGAATTGACGAAACCAAAATTGCACGTAATTCGCTGTTACAGTACTGGCACCATAAACACCATTCACAATTTCAGCCGCCTGTCTTGCATTTTCGCCTTTATCAAAGAGAAACTGTAAAATGTGCCGAATTTTCTCTTTGTTGACTTCCATTTTTAACACCCTGTAACTCACAACTAAATGGACCAAACAAAAAACATCAAAAGAATTTTTTTAATGTGAAATGTTACCTTTCCAACGAGCACAAATCTGAAATTGTTTGATCGGTACTTTACGAGATATCGATCACTACAGCCATCTACCGAAACAATAATGGATTACTTTTTCCCCAACCTAGTACATGGAGCGATGAGAATTTCAATAACACCACCGCCGGGCGAGTCGGTCACACCGGGACAACGATTCAATTCCCCCCCTTTAATCGCGCGAGCCCGAAAAGAGAGGGACTGCCACGTGGTTGTCGGTTGATCGATAACCGGGTCGTAAAAAAGCTCCACAACCCGTCGTGGCGAGAAGTCCTGTTTACGTCAGAGGCTTTACGTCAGAAGGTTGGTATGCCATTACTTTTTCGCGTAAATTCACGGTTTTGCTCAGGCATAAGACTTTTCGATCGGCCGAAACGACCCTTCTACGCGAGAGGCCGGGGTGGGAGAAGGTTGTATGCGCATGTAATTTCGCGTAGGTACGGCGTGTTATTCAGGCATAAGACTGATCGAACGATATTGGGATCTTGTTCCCGTTCTCGACCCAGTTCTGCAAACGGCCCCACAGCTCCTCCAGGCTTTTCGATTTCGCCTTATTTATCCTCTTGTATTTCACGTCTTTTGGCTTCGTGACCGATCGGTGATTGGTCATTACCCTGTTGTACGTCACCTGCAAAACCATCGGGAACGATATTTATAATTGCCTCGTTACCTTTCCCTTCGGCTGCTCCTAACCGATCAGTACAACCACGGTCTGCCAGTTTCATTTGATAGAGAGGAGTCGAGGCTGCGCACGTCTTTGGAGAACAGCATCGGAGATAGATTAGAAGTTGCGGAT
>CM052093.1:10322549-10333975 GCA_028453745.1 Agapostemon virescens | reverse complement strand
TGCAAACGAGCGATCTAGATCATAATTCACGAGCGTAACGTGTTCCTGAAAGAACGAGCAATAATTGTAGGATTTAATTCTCTATATTTTACAAACGTGCTCGAAACTTCCAAAATGATGACTTAAACTGTTCTCGATTTGCGTCGTAGCACATCATACTCGCTTCCCAAAAAGATCCTAACATTGCAAATGACCGAGCCTAGACCATAATCGCCAAATACGCGTTTCTAAAAGAACGAGCAAAAATTGCAATTGTATAAAAATTTCATGTGGTACCCGTGAGATGTCATGCATTCCAGAAAATTAAAACGACAGACACGGCTAAATTGTTTATTATTTCGGATCTGAAAAATTAGTGATTGTTCTTTAGACATTCTGACATAAGAATCAACAGCGTTCTTCTTAAAATTATTATCGTCGCGTAGTAAAAAAAATTCGGAAAGTTCGCGCTCTCTGACTTGTGCTCGCGCGCCTGGCCGGCGGACAGTCAAACGCTCGAACGAATTTGTTGCAAGAGTTATTTATTAAAATTTACCTATTAAATTTTGTTACCCATTAAAAAGACTTCAGACCTATAAAAAATGTGTAATATCACATGTATAAAAAACTTTTTAATAATTTATGTAGCATTTCAAGGGACGTATCAAATGAATACTCTCTGATTTGTTCATGTCTCATTTTTTCTGATAGACCAAGATAATCTTGATATTTTTCAAAGTTAACGTGCCTTTTTGTAATATGACGTCGTTGCCGATGGAAGAATGAATTCGACGATTTATAATACGATGTAATATAATATGATGACCTTGGATTGACCTTGAATAAATCTTTGAAATAATTCAAGATCATCTTGATACGTCAGGCAAACTTAGATGTCGAAGAATCAAATTGTATTTATTTAATACGTCCTTTAACCCCTTGTCCTACAATAACGAGTCAGACTCTTCTAAACATGTATTTCTTTAATCTTCTTTAAATCGAAATAACGTTCTGTTTAACTGTTAATCGCATACAATCATTGGAGAATAGCTACATACGCGGTAACTACTTTGCCTTTTCTTTTTGTTGTTCCGTGGAGGACAAAGAAAATCTTGTGACGATTATCATAATATAAATCGTAGGTCAAGGGGTTAAAGAACTGCAACACTAATTAAATAGTTCTAAACACAACGAATTAATACCGAGTTATTTTAAATAGTAGTTCCTACTAACTCACTCTGTATATTTTCAGGTTATCAAAACATTTTTCGAATATAATTTGGTATAAAAATTAATCGATAAAAAACAGCAAACAAAAATAAAGTAATAAAGGGTACAATAAAATGGCGAAAGTACTGTCCTTGTTTAGGAACATCGGTTGTAAGAGGTAATCGCGAGTCATTGATGTAAAGATTTCATTTAGAATGGCGCCAAAGTATAGAGTGTAAGCAGACCATATATGTATGTATGTAGAATATCTCATTTTAATTAACATGTGGATACACGTTACCAATGAAGAGATTGATTAATGTTTCTTTGAAAAATCAATGCATCGAGCTTTCATAAGTTAACAAATTAGCTTACAATAAATTATTTTTGATAATTTGATACATACTTATTAACGTTAATCAATCGAATGGGCCCAATTATAAGTGAAATTCATGGCGTTACTCGTTAAGTTAATATATTATCTTGCCAGAATTAATTAATTAATTTATGAATTGTATTCATGAAATTCCTATATTTTTATCGCTTCCTACAAAATTGAATCCGAGGTGAATTAACAATTTGTTATCTAATTGACTTTTCTAACTGAGAAGTTGCCTTCGATATTACACATGTGTTTGAAACCTAAAATCTTGTTTAAAGCAATTTTTGAGTGAATTTATAATTTTCAGAGTCCAGAGATTAAAAATGCTGTGTTAAAATTAAATATTAGACATTAAGGTATTATTATACATGAACGAATGCACACAATTTTGTTTATAACGTGCAATAGAAAGCATTATTTGTATGTAAAAAAAGTTATGAATGATCTTAAAAAATATCCATGAAGGAATTATTTTACATACAGAGAAAAGCGTTTATCGCACTGTTGTAGCTGGAGAAGATCATTCAGTAAAATGTGCGGTGCAAAAAAATTATTCTACAAAATTGATGAATGATACAAAATTGATTCTACAAAACTGAGAAAAGGCAATGTAAGTATGGCGAAGGATATTGTGAGGCTTACATAGTCTCTACCATAACCTTAGTGTTCTAAGATTGTTTAAAGTGAAATTTAGATTTAACCCTTAGCGCTCCAATGGCGCCTCTGAGGCGACACTAAACATTTCCTTACTGTTATTTAAAATAGTTTATACATCGGTGTGTACGATTTATAAATTTTTATTTATTTTTTAATATTTTTAAACATTTACGAAGTCAGTAAAAATTCAAATGTTACCCTGACGAGTGATAGTAATAAACTTTATATTCAAGAAAAGAAATGAACCATGTACAATGGAACTGTTTTAGATAAAAAATATGTTTCGATTTTGGAATTAAAATTGCTTGGAGTGCTAAGGGTTAATATTTGGATTTACTGTTTTAATTTGTATATTGCCTATTATAATTACAATCATAATAATAATTTCGTCCAAATAATTATAGTTACTTATTCAGATAATTTCGATCGAATAATAACTACTTAAAAACTGTACATCCATATATAAATTAAAATGAGGCGGCGATCTAAGAAACTGAATTCTTCATAGTTACAGAATTGTTTCTATAAGAAGCGTTGAATCCTAGAGCTTATTACCCCGGCCTTGTAAAATGGTTTACATTA
Source organism: Agapostemon virescens (assembly GCA_028453745.1). Classification (NCBI taxonomy): domain Eukaryota; kingdom Metazoa; phylum Arthropoda; class Insecta; order Hymenoptera; family Halictidae; genus Agapostemon; species Agapostemon virescens. The sequence goes on along the minus strand of CM052093.1, from coordinate 10,331,166 downwards.
ATTTTGAAGTGTAGTGTACATAAAATACCTCGATTTAATAGAGGCGAAACAAATTTGTATAGTTTCAAAAAAAGGAACAATCTTCGTACCTTAAAGATATAAGCAAATAAGCGACCATTAGAGGCTAGTGATACCAATATGAATTGATGCTGCGATTTAACCCTTTGAGGCACGGAATGTTACAAAGTAAAATTGCACGTAGCGATTGCAAAATTTCGAGGTGAGTCGCGCATTAAAAAGGTGGGATGCTTTTAATTCTTGGCACTTCAATGACTCCTCTGAGGCGACACAAAAAATTGTCATACTATTATTCCAATCAAACATTACCCTGTTTGCATTTAAGAAATCGAGAAAAATTCAAGTATTTTACGTTCGAATAATAGTGATAAATTTCATATGCACCAAAGGAAATGAAACATGCACAACGTAACGATTTTAAGTAAGAGAAATGTTTCGATTGTTGGGATTAAAATTGCTTGGAGTGCAAAGGGTTAATACTACCGTGCCTCAAAGAGTTAACAGAGTAACCCTTCGACTTCCACTTCTATGCAGAGGAAACGCAACGTTGCATTTTCTCAATCAGCGAATTCTGAACGTTTTCCATTGCGCCTTCAGCGCACCTTGTCTTGGAGAGGGTGGGAGGATTACCTCCAGGTTAAACCTTAGTCGTTGTATCATTGCTCGCTCGGTTTGGGATGAGCCTTTGGTAATTCCTGGTTTATGACACGTCACGACTATTGAGGAAGACGGAAACGAAAGTTGAACGCCGAGCGGTCGCCTAATGTGGAAAAAGTTTTTGTTTAAAAAGTGGCATTTTCGTCGCGTTCGTGTTACAAACCTTGTTGATGAAGACCCTACGCGTTCTGTTCCTTCGAGCTGAAACATGATAAGGGGAAAGATGATAACATTAATTATTACCAACAAAGAGCACAAATACATGGAAATAACTTTCACTTCACAGCAGTCTTATTACAGAGTACTTTAAATTTATTTTATACGCTTATATAGGAGCCAAAGTACAAGAATATTATTACGTTTAATACATGGCTGTATGACCATTAATGGCACTTAAAAATTAAGTAAAGTTATCAATTCTTTTCTAGAGGTAACAAATATTGAATAGTCGGAAAAGTGTTGAGAGATTTTTGTCACTTGTTGTTTTGTCATACTGACGCGCATTTGAGTTGACATTTCAGTCTACAATTTCCATGCAAATAGTTTCGTACTTTGTCAATTGTGTCAAAAGTAATATTAGTGTGAAAATGAGTAAAATTTGTGAAAAAAGTCGCTATGTTTTGCAATTTTACTACGAAAAAGGCAAGATGCTTTATAAAATGCAACAGCATGTAGATGGTTTGCTCGATTCCGTTCTGGAAATTTCGATATTCAAAATGCATCTCGCTCTGGTCGACCAATCACTGAAAAAGTCTATGAAATAATGCAAATGGTTGAGGAAGATCGGCGTATAAGTAGTCATGAGATTGCTAGAGAACTAAACATTCACTATTCAACCGTTTTGGATCATTTGCAGAATACAAATTTGCTAGATACAAAAAGAAGGTCAATGTTTGGGTGCCTCAAGATTTAACAGAGAAAATTTGATGGATCGCGTGTCCACCTACGAATCGTTGCTCAAACGTAATGAAATCGAACCATTTTTGCTTTGTTTTTGATGCATCCACCGTATAGCCCAGACCTTGCACCATCAGATTATCGTTTGTTTCAATCTCTACAAAATTACCTTAATGGTAAATAGGTGGATGAAAAAAGGACTGTGAAAATCACTTGGCCAAGTTTTTAACCGATGAACTAGAAAAGTTCTATTCCAATGGGATTATGGCTCTACCCCAAAAAATGGCAAAAGGTCATAGATAATAATGGCCAATATATACATGAATACAATTCATTTTGAATAAAAGGAACATTTAATAAAAAAATAACAAAAATCTCTCAATACTTTTCCGACTATCCAATATTAGTTTCTTTTGTATAAAAAAGTAACTTACAGTTCTATATTTCTATCTCTTCCAGTCACAATGTTTAAAAATGACGGAATTATTCATTTGTTTCGAAACCTGACTTTCTGGAACATCGATTGTTGGCTGATACTATAACATTGTGAAGATGCAGAAAATCTAAATTAAAAACTACAGTTGTTTCACAGAAACCTACTCTAAAAAATGTGACATTTTAAAACTGTTGCAATTTGAAACATGCTTCTATCAGAAAATCATAAGCTTCAAATGTTTGCAAGAAACTAAACAATGGATTACGAGAAACGTATGATACACTAGAAAAGAATTTATATTTATGATATTCTGTATCATCGAGTCCAAAAAGTAGAGTTTCGAAAGAAAGCATATAAAGTGTTATTCTGATTTACTATGATCTAATCGGTCTGTGTACATATTGTTGTACTTTTAATTGTTTCTGGGAACGAACTGAAATGTTTAGTTATTTCGAATTGTTAGAATGGCCTACTCCCTTAAATAGTAATTTTAATATTAATATCGACTTAGTGCAGTAGAGTAAAGATATTTCTTGAATATTAGACTTCAGCGCGTAATTTTAAATAAGCAATCAGTTTAGGGCTACAGAGACTTAAGATGACATATTTATTAGAAATTCAATTCTTCTGCGTTCAATACGATACTTTTAACAGAAATCGATCATTTCTTGTTTTTATAAACAATATTATCTATGTCTGGAAAGAAGAGACTCGTGACGTTACAAGAGCTACTCACTCACACGCTTATCGTGATGTATCTTGTTATCTTTCTCCACCACGCGATACTACAGATTCGAAGTAGTAGTTGTAATCTATTCAGCGAGTAGAAAGAATACGTGTGTTTGAACTGTATCTGTGTGCGTGTGCGTGCATGGGTGCGCGCGTGTGTATGCTTGACGCGAATTTCTTTCTAGTCTCTTCTCGCGAAACACAGATCCCATGTAAATATATTGTTTGTGATCTCATAAACCAAAATAATTACTGTTTTTATTTTCAAAAATAATAAAAAATTCATGCCTTAAAACGATATTGTCCTTTGTACTCTTTCATTATCCTGTTGCGTGTCGCATTCCGTTCCGAAACTGGAAGGATGGTACGAAATGACACACACAAAAAAGCTAGTGTGCCTCGATAGGATTTGGAACGAATAGTCAGTAAGAATTCGTGTTTCTGCAGTGGCTGCCTACCTCCTACACTCGCCAACAGATGGACAATAGGACAACTTTCTCGCTACTGCCTGACTCGACGACGATTCATATACATATCATACTTAGCCCCTTGCCATACCATTTCCTTCATAACTAAAGTTATAACGCTTTCGTCACTAAAAACGTTATAGAAAAGAACAGACAATTTATGTCTTTTATAGTATTACATTTACTTCAATGTTTAAATATTGATTATAAAAGTATAACATTTGATTTCGTCTAAATTAATATACGTAATATTCCTGTTTATTATTGTAGATTTTGTTTAAATTCTTCATCACGAGTGTGACTCGTTATAATATGCCAAGAGTAATTATAATAATATGCCGGTTATAATATTATCGATGATTCCTTCAGCAGACCCAGGATGAAACACTCTCTTCCTTCTCTCCCTCCATTCCACCACTTCAGTCGCCGCCAAAAAATTAATTTAATAATTATCAATGGAAGCATTTGTGTAATTTAAAAATCGTAAAATGAACATTTTTAAGCGGTCATTGTAACTGACAATGGTAGGTTTAGTTTTGAAGTTCTGAAGTTTATGTTCAGTCAAATTTAGCAATAAATCACGATTTACAACATTTTTTGTATGGGTTCATTGGTGAAGGATGCGTAGGCCTCATCATCTGTCTCCGATCCATACATATACCTTCCAATATCCTAGCGTCTTCGGCAGGGCCTGCTTAGCAATCTTACCGACGAGTTCTCTATCAGGCTCAGAACAAAACGCTCGTTTCCTTTTCTCTCTCTCTTTCGCCATTCTACCTTTTCAACCGCCACTGAACCTACACAATTCCATAATTTTCTTTTTATGGTACTTATGGCTTGTTTGAACTTTCATTAGAAAAATATTTACAATTTATTGAGTTCATCTTCATAAGAAAAATATTAAAAATTGCGACTGTATTCTAAATTTTATATAAACAAGATAATAACATTGAGTAAATTATTAGACGAAGCTTTTGTGTACAGCTAAATTTTGTGATTTTAAACAGGTTCACGCCGGCGCTGTAATTCATGTTTCTCCCCCATGCTTGGGGGCTGCTGTAAGAGTGCTTTGCTTTATCGGACGGCGCCGAACTAAAATGTAAAATGAAATTTTACCGTAATGTTAACCATTTCTGATATTGTTGTCATGGGGTTCGGTGTATATGTCCAGACTGAAACACAAATCCTACATTTCTTTAATTAATATACGTTAAATTTCCGTTATTTAAATTTTTAACTGTATGGCAATTTTATTTCGTTACTAAACATTCAAGTTTGAGTTTTAATAAAATTTACGAAACAATATAAATAGTAAATTTGTACTTAATATATATTTTAACTTCAGTTACCAGATAGATATATTCAAATTAAATGAGTATTAACCCTTTGCGCTCGAAGTTCCTTTGACTCGAAAACCTAGGCATTCGTCTGACTTAGGATATTTTCATTTTACATGATTTATTTCATGTTACAAATTTCTTAGATACAAGCAAAGCGATGTAAACATTGTTTTAAACAGTCGTGCAGCAAATTTTACTGGCTCCTTAGAGTCGCCATTCGAGTGCAAAGGGTTAATAGTTCTAGCGAAATGTAAAAATTGTACGTGTGGAGATAAAATAATATAATATGAATGTATGCGTAATGTTATTAATTCAAGAATTGACATAATTTTAATATTATAATATTAATAAACAAATTGTCGATATACAACATAATAACATCAAATAAAAAAATATGATTTGAAACATTATAAAATTAAATCACTTGTACTCACATTTCCGGTTCTGGACTCGAGGGCAGTTAACGCAGACACAACTCATCAGACATTTGTATTTAATCAGATTCGATCACTGATTCTCGTGGATCTATTTCTAGTGGTTTAGTGGTCTTCAGTGCAGAGGACGCAGGAGATCGAATAGTTTTTAGCCATGTTGGTATTGCAGTTAGTGAAACACTATATTAATCATAACTCACGAATTCAGTTATATTAGCAAGAATTGAATATTTCGTATACTTCGTTTTTACTAACGGTGTTTAATATGATTTAGCGGCTACAAATGTATATGGCGTGTGCATTTGAATGGTGGAAATAGTATTTACGAAGTGTATATTACAATAATATGAAATATAGTAAAATTGATTTGATTTCTCTATGTAACCGTATTCTTATTACTTGTGTATTCTAAATGCATTAGTTTTATGTAATTTAAACCAATGCACCTACTCTTTTTGTAATTATGTCTATATAAATTTTTTGCAGCTATGAACGTACTCACATATTTACTATTCTGGTATTTTCTTTCTTCTGAAATAAATAACTTGAAAATTCAATGAAATAAGCTCGATTGTACTTGCATCCTAGTGACTAGACTAATAAAAAATTATATTTTAATTATTCAGGTTAAAGTTAAATATGTTTAATTATGTTTTAATACTTTTAATAAAAGTGTTAAGCCACTTGGTTTAAAGTGCATAGAAGTATTGCTACATATTTTCTTTATTCATATGAGTACTCAGAATATTGTTACGTAGTTTGAGTCATAAGACAAATAAATTCGACTAACGTTCGAATCGAATTTAGAATTCCATCGTTTCGGAGTGTATCTTACTTTCTGCTAACGATCTATCGTCGCGAGATCTTCCTAATTTTTCGTACCCTGTAACATGGCCGATGGCATTGGTGAAGATCGAAGAAGAGTGACAAAGCGCTCATCGCATATCGTTCAGATATCGAGAATCGCCACCCATTTTGCGTATAATATATATCCAGAAGATAGCAGCGGGAAAATGTCGCCCAACTGTACCATATATCTGTCCATCTGGTGGTCATCTAGGAGGTAGTCGCCACAAGCCGTTTTCGTCTGCCTCCATCTATCGGATACACCGTCAATCACACTTACACTTGTAACGCAATTGTGGATAAAACATATATCCAACATTTCCTTTCAACAATTTGAAAATATTGTATATATATTTATTAATATTGCATTGGTAAGGTTAATTAACCCTTTGCATTTCTAAATTTAGAACAGTGCTATTGTACATGGTCCGTTTCTTTAATGCATATAAAGTTTATTATTATTATTCATACGTGCAACATTTCAATTTTTACCTGTTTCTTAAATGCAAACATACTGATGTAAAAGTTGTTTCGGACAATAGTATGGCAATTTCTCGTGTCACCTCAGAGACGCCATTGATGTACTAAGGGTGAAAAATATATAACATAATGACATCAAATATAAAAATATGATTTGATATCTCACAAAATTGAACCATTGGCATTCACTTTTATCCAGTCACGTTTCTCATTTCGTATATCATTTGTATGTAACCAGATTTATTTGTTCTCGTGGATCTAGTTCCAGCATTTCTCGTAGAGGACGTAAGTAACCGAGTTGTTGAAAATGTCGGTAAACAACCATTTGAGTGCAAAATAGCACGAACGCGTTTCTTCTGTTGTCGAATCGTGTCATCGCAGTAACTACACGTTACTTTCACTACTTATGATGGTCAAACGGAGGACAGAATAATACTAAATCAGGAAAGATGAAAATGAATTCCCACGTAATTTCTACCAATTAGAATTATTTCAAAATTATTTTTGCATATCATTTAATAAATCAATGCTTCTATTAGGTAAATCGGAAAGTTCCGTCCGCTTTTTACAAAAAGTAAAGCTTTATTCATGAAAGAAAATGAAAAGGTACGTTAATCAAAATATTGTCCATCGTTAGCGATGACTTTTTCCCATCTTTCGGGCAGCAAGCGAATTCCGCGTCGAAAGAATGATTCATCTTTGGAGGTTATCCAGGCGGAGATCCATTTTTCGAGATCTTCGTACGAATTAAATCGTTCTTCAGCAAGTGCGTGTGCCATTGACCGAAACAAGTGGTAGTCAGATGGGGCACAGTCTGGTGAATAAGCCGCATGTGGTAGCACTTCCCAGCGAAGTGCTTCTATCGTTTCCTTGACAATTTTTGAGACGTGAGGCCGAGCATTGTCATGCAGCAAAATCACCTTACGCTGTCTCATTTCATATTGTGGTCGTTTTTCGTGCAATGCTCGACTCAAACGGATAATTTGTTGTCGGTAGAGATCTCCTGTGACTGTTTGACCAGTTTTTAGCAGTTCAAAGTATACCACACCTTCCTGATCCCACCAAATGCAGAGTAAAGCCTTTTTTCCGTGGATATTCCGCTTTGGCGTCGATGTTGAGGGTTGGCCAGGATCACAAATGGTTTTTCGACGTTTAGGATTGTCAAAATAAATCCATTTTTCATCCCCAGTGATGAGACGATGGAGAAACCCCTTTCTTTGTTGCCTAGCAAGCAAAATTTCGCAGATGGTTTTCCGCCTTTCAATGTCTCTTGGCTTGAGTTCATATGGGACCCACTTTCCTTCCTTGTAGACCTTCCCTAAGGCTTTTAAACGGTCGGAAATGACAGATTGAGCACAATTTAACGCTTCTGCAATTTGTTTTTGCGTTTGACATGGATCTTCATCCACCAATGTCTGCAATTCTTCGTCTTCGAATACTCGTGACCGTCCAGAACGCTCTTTGTCCTCCAAAGAAAAATCACCAATTTTAAAACGTCGAAACCACTATCTACATGTTTTATCGGAAACAGCATTATCGCCATAAACGTCTACAATCATTCGATGAGCTTCAGCTGCCGTTTTCTTCCAATCGAAACAAAAGACTAACACTTCGCGCAAATGACGCTTATTCGGCTCAAATTCCGACATCTTCAATGTAGAAAAAAACGAAGTTATTGATGCAAGCGTAAATTGTTGTGTACTGAGTTTTATTAACAGATGTTCAAACTAAAAAGTTAGCCTTACTTTAGAGGTTATAGTTACCCACAGTTCGAGCTACGGCTACTCGACGCTAGATGGACAGAACTTTCCGATTGACCTAATAGTTGCTCCAGAAAAGTCAAGTTGTTTGGTTCAATTTTAAAAAAGTTATTTAGATTTAAAGAGTGTCCGAATAATTTCGTGAGACATTGTAAATAGCCTACTATTGACGAAGCAGTGGAAGACGACTACCTTCGGTAGAAATACCGTTTCTTAAGAAACCAGATCGGAGAATGTGCAAATTGTCACGTGCATCCTTGCGTCTTTGATTAAATTTTTTAACTACTGCGTGTAGATTTCCATGAACCCGGGTTCTGGCATTTTCTTAATTAAGGATGTTACTATCTGAATTAGTATTTGATAGCCAGCTTGCTGATCTAGTCGTTAAAAATCGTGTGGATTTGGAATTTCAGATATAGCGTCTATACAATACTAAACAATAACGGTAACACTTAAACGGTTAATCAGATAAAGCAGCATTTCAGAAAAATCGCTGTAGTTTAAACTGATGAAAACCGCAATCATTTTCTCATCAACCTGATATTACGCTGAT
>CM052093.1:10296569-10311527 GCA_028453745.1 Agapostemon virescens | reverse complement strand
CTTCAGGTATCAACTAAATTGAATGCAACGATTGTATTAACGTTCAAATTTACTTTTAAACATGGCCAAATAATTCTGTCACTCATATGTGGGTGATATGCCAGTCAAAATGTTGAAAAAGTACATCCGCAAAGTTCTGATGGAAACATTTTTATAACTTTAATAATTGCGAAAGAGAAAACTAGGGACCAGTCAAAATGACTGGTTTGGTACTTCTAGTGTTAAAGATCAATTCGTTCTGGGTGCACAATTTGATACTCTTACCCAGCTATGTCCTTTAAGCGAACACTATTGTATTCGAGAAACATGAATGTTTCTTAATCAAATCGGAAGTTAACTAATTCGTAAACGTGTCCCAACAGTGCCGACACCAGGGGACGTCGAGGCTGCCCTGCTAGTGAATATCAAAGGCTGCGGCTACCCACCGATCGTTGACTGCGACAACTTCACCCGCGAATTGGGCTATGAGGGCGCGAAGTTCCCCTGCCATTATAGCCGCGTGAACGGCAGCATAGTGATGGCGAACTATGACCGCGAGGCGCACATTACCACCATTATACACTTCTTCGCGGCGCCGTTCGTAGTGACTCTCGCGACCAGCGTCGCTCTGTGTGTGATGCACTGTGACTGTAGGTGCAGTCCGCCACCTCGACATTCGTCGCGTGGGATCCGAAGAGCCAGGGGCAACGATCTCAGGTAACCACCAATTAAATACTCCAAACCAATACTTAGAATTAGTCGTTCGTCTGCCCGACGATCGTGTCGTCGGGAACTTCGAGAGCATCGGTCGAGAACCCGCCCGGAACCGGAAACGTGACTAAAAGTTACGCGAGCCGGATTTCCCGGCCCGGCGCTACAGAATGTCCTTCGGAGATTCGAGGATGCTTCTTTATTCATCAGCTCCGGCTTTGCGCAACTCGTTCCTTCGAGTGAATTTACAGTGATCGAACGGTCTGTCTGTCAGCCCTTTCTCTGTGCCGGGGAACGTCTAATGCAGACCGTTCGGTTGCAAAACTGCAATTCTACTTTACGCGGGTGCTTACATTGTTCGGCTGGCCTGCTATTCTCCGTGCAGGGTTTAGGATATAAATACAATCGGTGTGGAAAGTATTCGTACAGCGACCAATTTCAAATAAAACTGTGTGCGTAAACTCACAGTTATAGATTTCAAGCGAAAAAAAATGATTAATAAATATTCTTGGGTATTTGTAGAAAAGATTTCGTGAAAACTAAATTTTATTTTCTTCAAGATTAACAAAAATATACATCCAGCATAGATAAACGTAAGAAATAGATGCACAGAAAGTATTCGTACAGTTATGAATAATGAAAAATAAACTATAAAAATACAATATATTTTTTATGTTTTAATCATTTGTAGGATTGCCTTTAGATTTTATAATAGCTTCGAGTCTTCTTGGCATGGAATTTACTAAGTTAGATGTTACAGCCGGTGTTATTTTGTTCCACTCCTCTAATAAAGCGATTTTTAAACTTTCTTTCGATGAAATATTATGATTACGTATTTTTGTTCAAGATAATCACATAGATGTTCAATGGGATTGATATCTGGTGATTGAGGCGGCGTTTGCAAGTATTTTGATGTGTTGTATAATACCTATTGCCTTGTATTATGTACAGAGTGTTTTTGATCATTGTCGTGGGTGAATATAAAATTGTCTTTAAGACCCATTTTATTTGCACTAGCGTGGAGATGTTTTTTCAAAATATCAATATAAACTGTATGGTTCATAATACCGTCAATAAAATGTAGAAACCCCACTCCATTTGCACTCATACAACCCCAAACTAATACAGATCCACCGCCGTGTTTTACCATCGGTTGCAAATTTTCCTTTCTGAATTGTGTAGTTTTCTTCCTCTACACTGTAAATTTATTTTTAGAGCCAAATATGTCGAATTTGCTTTCGTCAGTGAAAATTACTTTATTCCAATGTTCGATTGGTGTATTAATACGTTGCTTAGCGAATTCTAATCTTTTCTTACGTTTAGTTTCGTTTACAAAATACTTTTTTCGTGCTACTCGACCATGATATTCGCTACTTCTCAAATAGTCACGCACAGTACTAGCTGACACACTTATGCCGTTGTTGTTTTTAAGTTCTGTTGCAATTTGTTCGGCAGTTATACGTGGATTCTGTTTCACTTTACGAATAATTAGTCGTCGATCATTCTCGTTTATCTTACGCGGACGGCCACTTCTTCTCTTATTTGAAACAGTTTTTCGTTCTCCGAATATGTCAATTATACTTTGAATGGTAGACCTTGCTCTATTCACTATGGAAGAAATTTCACTAAGTGATTTACATTGATTGTGTAATCAAATAATGATTTTTCGCTCCTCTTCTGTCGTTTCGCATCTTTTGCGACCTATATTGTAGTAGATTACAAATTTCAAACTTGCTTCTATCAGTACTCTGTACAAACTAATCATCTTTGTTGTTGTTCGTCATATTCAGAAGGTCATATTATGTTTATATCTGAAGTAAGCGCAAGAAATGAGAGACGTACGAATACTTTCTGTGCGTCTATTTCTTACGTTTATCTATGCTGCATGTATATTTTTGTTAATCTTGAAGAAAATAAAATTTAGTTTTCACGAAATCTTTTCTACAAATACCCAAGAATATTTATTAATCATTTTTTTCGCTTAAAATTTATAAATGAAGTTTACGCACACAGTTTTATTTAAAATTGATCGCTGTACGAATACTTTCCACACCGACTGTATGTGAATCATTACGGATTTACTCTCTTTTCGAATATGTAATAATTAGCGACGGACTTTCCATTGTTTCTGAAGAAATAGCGTGTTCTATATATTGGATAGTCGGAAAAATATTGAGAGATTTTTGTGATTAGATGTTAACCAGTTAAGTGTGTTTGACGAGTATATCCGTCATGGAGATGTGGCAGAATTTTGTGTCATGACGATTATATCCGTCATGCGTAAAATTTTGTTACAATTTGATATTTAAATTGTAATTCTGGCGAAAACTAAATTACATTCGTAAATTTTAATATGTTTAAAATGTTTAGAGGTCAAGACGAAATGAAAGAAACAAATGAAAATTATAAATAATTTGACATAACCCAGACCTTGTACCATCAAATTATCGTTTGTTTCGATCTCTGTAAAACTACGTTAACACTTTTACTGCCATGTCACCCACATATGCGTGACAGAATAACTTGACTATTTTGTTAAATAATTTTGTACATTAATATAATCGTTGCACTACATTTAGTTAAAATCTGGAGAATACGAGAAGGTTGAAGGATAACTATGTGTTGTACATTTAAAATTTTGAATTGTTGTTTCATCAGATAAATTACTTTGATTTTGTGGAATTTTTGAGGTTGTTGTTCTGACAGTTAAAGTGTTAATGGTAAAAAGTTGGATTCAAAAGAGGACTGTGAAAATCACTTGGTCAAGTTTTTAGCCGACAAACCCCAAAAGTTCTATTCCGATAGGATTATGGCTCTACCCCAAAAGTGGCAAAAGTTCATAAATAATAATGGCCAATATATACTTGAATAAAATTAATTTCGAATAGAAGAAACATTTAATCAAAAAATGACAAAAATCTCTCAATACTTTTCCGACTATCCAATATTATTTCCTGAGACGCAAATAATCACCATGAATAATACTATTTTGAACTTACGTCTCCTTATCTTGATTTTTGCATATCTAAAAAATGAATTTACTCGGTTAATTATTTATCTTCTCGTTATATCGATGTTTTATTATAATCTTAATTCAGCGAACACATTGAATAGAAATGTGAAAGTAAGATGAGGGTTAACGAATATTACTGATATTTCTTTTTTTAGTTTTAATTATCGGTTTATTTTAATAATCAAATTTCTTAGTGGCTGCGTTGAAATACCTTTATCCAGGTTTTTTCTACAGCAAAGGGTGAAACAGAATTTGCATACAAATGTAGTTGATTATAGTATTGTCTTATCAATATATTTCACCCAGAATCATGTTACACTTGTCCGCGATCGAGCGTCTAGGACCCTCGAGGAATATAACCCACGTTACTGGGGGATCAATTTTTCACAAATATCGTGCACATCTCTGCCACGTATAGGGTGTCCATTTTATTTAGAAATTCAGAATACTTCGGGCAGAATGAAGTGTAATAAAAAGATATTTTAATATAAATTATTTGGTATGAACGGGCAATGACATTGTTGGTGAAAAAATTGTGCAGATTTCAGGGTTGTATTAATTTTTTAAAAATAAAATGCTGTACCACAACGAGATGTAATCGAAGTGATTTCTGTCAACAGAATGGTAAAGAATTGTCGTATAATTGAACCACAATATTCCGCACACCATCGGTTAGTTGCAATCCATGTGTCTGTCTGCATACTAGTATATATTTAATAAAACGACGCTGAAAATTCAAAAATAACTTCGATTGCAGCGCAATGAATTCGTATTAAATTGTACTATAATGATTCTACAAAAAAGTACAGCATTTTATTTAAAGAAACTAAGAAAATTTAATAAAACTTTAATAAAAAGACTAGAAAATTGTTTATATTACTATTTATATTACATGCCAAATAATAATTATTGGAACATTTCGTCCTTATTTTTCGCAGTTTCTGAGATATTTTCGATTTCAAAATAAAACAGACACTTTGTATATTGAAACATTACTGTACTTTGCTTTTAACACATTGAGCGCCGGTAACATACGAGTCATTCAATTAATTATACATTTAATTATACATTTTCGTAAAATAGTATATTTTGATTGAATATTCATCGTGTACGATTTAATAGAAATAAATTCGTTCAAGCCTCCGGATTCAATTCAAACGACAGACTTAGAAAACCCGCACTATCGCGGGGCCGGCGCTCAATGTGTTAACTGTTTGAATTCCGAGGACGTATTAGGAATAATATAAAATCGTTCGATAAAATGTTTGAACTATTAACCCTCCGAGTGCGGTGCCGAAGTTTATTGCGATCTGGTGTATCAAAATCATTATTTAATTACACAGATTCTATCAATTAAATTGAATGAAGAGTTGTTAAATGACGATAAAGAAAAAGATTAATGTACCTTCAATAAGTTCTGTGAAGAATATATTTAAACAAATTGATGAATAGATCAGTGAATACTCCTAAACCTCGTGAATTATAAAAAAGTATAAATGATCCATCGTCCGAGGATTAATGGGAAAACATAAATATTGGAAAGAAAGATATTGAAAAGTACAATTTCGCTCCGAAAACGAACGACTTAGGTTACCATGGACGGTTACGTATTGTCATTATTAACAATACTATTATCTAAACTATTTATGTGCTAAACTATGTATTGAGCTATACATTGGAAGTGACGAGGAAATTTACCATTGTGCTTATTCAAATATTACGTTTACGAAGACCGACTACTATAGGGGCCGAAATAATGAACATTTACCTGATATCAAATTAATAAATATTAATGCGTGAGCATTGTTTGTGAGGATTTATGCTCCGCTTGGAATTCCTCGGATTCAAAGGGTTGGCTCCGAAACATTGGTCTTTAGGTATTTGTACGTTAGCCTTTGTAACATAAGTAGATTGCTTCGTTGCGAGTACCATAGTTTAGTCGAAACAAATTATTTCGGGCTAGAACCCTGGAAAGTGCCTGACAGCTTGCAATTGGCAAACACGTGCATCTCCAGCGTTCCAGCCTTCAAATAGTAAAACAGTAAAAACATAAAGAGCCAGGTTATGAACCACACCTGGTCACGTTCGACCGCGAGCCACTGTAGCTCGCAAAACTATTCGGACACTCTTTAAATCTAAATAACTTCTTAAAAATTGAATCAAACGACTTGACTTTTCTGGAGCAACTAGAAGCGTCGATTTAGTAAATGATATGCAAAAACAACTTCGAAATAATTCTAATTTGTAGAAATTACATGAAAAAATAGATAAGACATTTTTTAAAACATTTTCATTTCAACTCACAATGAAAATTTAAAATATTCGTTTTGCAGATCTGTGTTAGTTATCGGCGAATTTTGTAAGTATTTCATAAGAGTAAATTAAAAAGTGGCTTTTTAATTAGAAATACGTTGAAAATTTTTATCATGGGTCAATACAAAAAAGATGGTGTCAATGATAAAGTTTAACGGTAATTACATTGACAACTAGCACCGCGTATTGGCAAATTCCGGTTTCACATTTACGGACCTGCTATAAGCGCGACACCATATATGCACATTGATGATTCTGCATGTGAATATCACGATACACAGAAGTGCCTTTACCAAGGATATCGCGAGCTAACGCAAAGGGTTAATATTTAGAAGTGGTGCATCCTTCAGGCTTAACGCAGAGACTTAATGAATTCTATAGTTTATTTCAAAGCGGCTTCGTTGGTTTGCAGTAGAAACATAACAAAAATATTAACGGACGTACTCGATTAAATCTTCCAATCGAGAGATTCAGTTTTCGCAGTTATCAGACTGTTCTCGTCCGATTAAACAAAGGGGAAAAAGCACAAAGTATCTTTCGAAAGGTATTGATCGTATCGCCAACGGTGATAGAATACTTCACAATAATCTAGGACTTCGCCGGTCGGCCGGTTCGCTACGGCAAAAACTGTTGTGATTGATTATGGGGCAAGGTATTGGAAAAGGGTGTTACAGCGACATTCGTTTTGTAAAGAAAAATATCTGCAAGCGGAAAGTAATTCTCTCCGACAGGAATCTTTAACGGATTCGGCTATCAGCGTTGTACGAATGTCACGACAATGACCTCATATCTTATTAGAGTGTGGGGGCTACTGAAAGGGTATGGTGGAGAGAGAAAGAAAAGGAAAGATGGAAGGGGGAGCGTTTCATCCTAGGTTCGTTAGAGGACTCGTCAGTAAGGCTGACTAGCGGACCCTGCATTAGATGCTGCGTAGTGGAAATGCGAATTTATCCTGTCGATGAATAGATAATCAACCAGCAGCCCATTGGATAATTGTTAATTAGGAAAGTTGAGTTAAATTGAGTGCACACAGCAATTGCTACATTATTTCACCTCTGTATCCATTGCATTGAAAATTAACATATCAATTCAATAAGGAGATTACATTATCATTAATTTAATATGACATGTAATTTTGAAAATATATTCAAGGTTAAACAATTCATTTGTGTGATCCTTTCTTAAAAATTATATAAATTTACAAGAGTTACTCGTATTTTTTTATACTCGCAGCCTTGATCAAGTTTATTGTTAATTTCGTCGTATTACCACGATTTTGTGTTTAATTACAAATCTACATACGTATACGAGGGCTTTATACGACGCACGCAGAGAAATTGAAGGCCCCCGGTTCCAGCATTAAAACCGGAGCCTACTTCATTACAGGCCACTGCATCACAGAGACCACTTTTAGTGTCTTTTGACTTTTCCGAGTACTTCTGGCTATACTATAGAGAATACCTTCACAGTCATCTCGGAATTCAAGTTGGAACCTTTTAAAAACCAATGACTTTATTCAAATTGAACTCAATGACTTGAGATTTGCTTGAGGTATTACAAGAATTAGTTTAGCAGGTAATCTGTATATATACAATACTAATTAAAAATCAGCAGTGGTTGAAATTACAAAAAAAAAAAACGTAAAGGTTATGGTTTTTATCTTTTTTATATGTGCAGTCCAATGGCACCTTTGAGATGACACTAAAAATTGCTATACTATTATTTCAAACAATTTTTACATCACTACGTATTCATTTAAGTTCTCGGTAAACATTTAAATGTTTCACGTACGGATAATAATAATAAGCATTATATACATGAAAAGTAAAAAAATGTCTCGGTAGTGGATTTAAAATTAATTGGAGTGGAAAGGGTTAAGATTTAAAGTTGAGAAGTCTTACGAATTTGTTCTTTACAATTATACCCAGCAAAATTGTTCGATACTCATTTTGAAAATATATTGTTCCAGAGAAACCTAAAAGTAAATTTACAACAACTGAAAAAAACTCATTTGTCAAAACTTTGTAAAAATTATACGCCGCAAAAAATTAAATACCTCTCTTGTCTGTAGTTACCCATATCTAACAAATACAAACACTATATACGCTATTGCAAAGACATATTCAAGCGTTAACACGGATCTCGGCGAATTTTGTAAGTATTTCATACGAGTAAATTAAAAAATTACTTTCTTCGGAACCCGTTGCAATACATTAGATTGAATAAATATGTTACAATTTAACTTCAAACGATACTGCTTACTTTGACGTGACTTTTCAATCATATAGTAGCATCTTTCGTTACGATGTCCAATAATCAATTTGAAAAATAAAAGTGTTAGTTTTCGTTACTTTGAACACTCCACTGTTCACGTTAACAGTACTATCAAAGATCTCATCAAATTTATATCTTTTTATTTTCGTTCGCTTAAATTGCTGATTTTCCCAATTGTGCGCACTGCTCCCCTGGGAACAGCTAGTACGATCGGCAGCAAAAACAGATGACGTGTATACGTCTACATTGTCCATAAAGAAATTACTTTATTGTCATTGGTATCGGAAAGAGGGAGAGATAGAAAATAAACAATTGAAATAAATTACGTCTACAATGTTCGCCAAGAGATTGTTTTATTGTTATTGGCATCGGAAAGGAAGAGAGATAGAAAATAAACAATTATAATAAAATACGTCTACAGTGTTCGCAAAGAGATCGTTTTATTGTCATTGCTATCGGGAACGAAGAGAGATAATGTATACGAAGGTAACGGAGTGGTGGTAGCTTCTTCTCAGTGTGCATAAAATGACACTGAGCACCTGGGTCGTGTAATAAATTACACGGAATGAACCTACAGTGGCTCACGGAAATATTCGGACACCCTTTAAATTAAAATAACCTTTTAAAAATTCATTTCTGAAGTAATTAAAAGCATAGATTTACTAGATGATAGGCAAAAACAAGTTCGAAATAATTCTAATTGAAAAAATAAAAAAGATATTTTTTAAAACATTTTTATATCAACTCATAATGAAAATTTAAAATATACGTTTTGCAGATCTGTGTTAGTTATATGCATGCTGAAAATTTCATCGAAATTGTTGGGATTATGGAATCTAAATACAAAATAATGGCACCACTTTAACTTTAATCAACGTTTCATTTTAAGCTGAATTGAAAAGAATGTCTTTACTATTCGAGTCGATCACAGGAAATGAATGCTTAACACTAGAAATACCAAACCAATCATTTTAACTAGTCCCCAGCTTTTTCTTTCGCAATTATTGAAGTTATAAAAATGTTTTCATTAGAAATTTTTGGATGTACTTCTTTCATAACGTACATGTTACAATAAATATTATATGAAGTTTTAATAGATGCAATCTCGTTATTATTACAAAGCAGTGTATATCTCTGGATATATTGTTCGGTAGTTCTAGTGTTAAAAGCTGTTGAAGTACAGACAACAGTCTAGTAAACGAAAGTAAAAAGACGATGACGGAATACAAAAGACTAAATGCAAAATGTAAAGGATGAAATAAAAATGAAAGAGACCAAATACAATTTAAAACAGACAAAATGTAAATATGAAAGTTGACTCTGTCGCAGAGCCCGCAGAATACATACGTGGACCACTTCATGAGCGTCAACATAATTGCCCAATAACGAATCTTAGGAAATTGGAGGGCAGTTGCTTCCCGCATAAAATATTTGTCAGTTTCCTCAAGTGAGGCCGATCTGTCCCAAGCAATGGACAGACCGATGGAAAATGGACCTGAGGGTAATCGCGTGCTTAGCGTTCATAGCAGCTCTTGTCGCAGCTGAATGCTTACGACACGTCTATCGGCATTGAGCGAGGAACCGGAAACCTTCAAGTGGTGCGTTTCTCACGGAGAAACAGTAACCTACTGTCTAAACTTGAAGTATTCCGAAATTAGAATAAATTAAAGGCGACCGAAATCGCCATTTGTAAGAATTCCTCAAAGATAACTGTTGTGTGCGTAGGTGTCACTTCTGTGATACCTTCTTCTTAACCAGTTAATTGTGATTGACGAGTATACTCGTCATGGAGAAGTAGCACGATTTTGTGTATTGACGAGTATACTCGTCATGCGTATAAAGTAGTGACCATTGGCTATTTAAATTGTAATTTTTGAGAAAAACAAAACATATTCTCAAGTTTCAAGATGTTTAGAATATTTTGAGGCCATGGCGGAATAAAACAAGCAAATAAAAAATATAAATAATTTGAGATAAACTCATGCGTCCCCGTATGCACCGGCTGAAACAGTTTACCAGTTAGCATAACGAATTTATTTGTGTGCGATGATAACGTTTTTTAGATGTTAGCCTAAAAGGGGAAAGGCAAAAGTCAAAAACTTGATTTATAATAGGGTTCCTTCAGGTATGGTCAGTCATGGGACAATTTTAAATTACTATTCGCGTCTTACCAATTGTCATGCAATATATTTGTGTCAGTGTAGTAAATAAGCAACTAATGCTCTTGAAAATTACAAAGTTAACAAATAAAGGCATATCGGGATCATCTGGTCTTCAAGCTTCCTACAGACAATGTAAACGGCCATTCGCTGAATGAACATGCGGTTGTAGGACGCGAGTTCCATCGTGCCAGCTTGGGAGATTGAAAGAGTTGCAATTTTAGCTGAAACTTGTGATATGTCTATTTTAAACGTCTCGATCGTTTGTCGCGCATTCTCTGAGCACATCGAGGCTCTTGAATTCCTATTTTTTCCGGCATGTCTCGTTTGTTATCTTTATAGCCGCTGTTGGCACCGTGCTGTGTCTATAGTATAGAGATCGGACTAGATACTTGGGGGGAAAATGTTCGAGGAGTGGCAACCGGGCCATCATGCAGGTTGTAAAATTAAGACTCGGTGACTTATGATATGTGTTCTAAGTCGACATCGTAGTAGCGTGTACTATAGATATATCTCGAGTCAACATGCGGAATATTGCTGGCTCGAGGATACAGCTTCTCCGTATATTTCTTATTTCGCGTGACAGACCCTTTTAATACTGTATGTTTATGGACAATATGTGCCACGTCCTGTTTAAAGCGACAATAAGCAAGTGGAGCCTATAGATGGTTGGAATAAGTATAATTACCGACATTGATGCATATACGTTTCTACATTACATTTGGCTGTTCGCGTGATTCATTTGCTGATTCGAAACAATAGAAAGATCAAATTAGAATTGTCTAGCATGAATGATCCTTGTTTATGATTCTATTTGTGTTGCTTTGAAAACTTCAGTAATTTAGTCAGCATTAATATTTATGATTTTAATGTTGTATTTTCATGTTGTATCAAAACTATAGTAACGAAAGCTAAAAGTAATATGAATTAGGAATGTATAATGTAAATTGAAAGGAAAAAATGCAACTATTTAGAAATTTTTTTAGTTCATCGACGACATTTTATCATTACCTAACGAAAAATCGCTTTAGGAGATCAATTGGTGCAATAGATCGTTCTGTATCGTGTACACAAGATTCAGAAATATGATATTGAGAAAAACGCGTTTAAAATTTTTCGACTGTTAGAGTACTAGTTACTGGAACACTTACTTCTGGAGGAAACTAATCCGCTATACCAGGACCATATAGTAAGAACCGTATAGAACCGTATTACGAGAAGATTAACTATATTATAAGTTAAATGGCGATCTAGGAAAAGCAACAAACAGAAGACATTTTCACTGGAACGATTATATGAATAGAGGTCGTGTGGTTTATGGCAATTAGCATCTGTAAATCGTTTTCGCCTATAAGCTGTGATTTAAAGGTTGCACCAACTTCAGCCTCTATGTCAAGATTTCCGGCTTGAACTTTCAGAAATCACATTTGATTCATGGTAGTTGTAATGAAACTTCTTTCAAGCATATTGTAAATGTTCTTCATTGCTTTCTAGAGTAAAGTACCCCTCTAAAATTGACGAACCAATTCTTGTAGAATGTACCTTTGATTATAAGTGCAATTCATGTATAAACGAAAAAAATATTTAACACTTTTGTTCTGAGTAGACTCAAATATCTACGTGAAAACTGCCACGAGTAAACTTGATTCCTTCATATACCTATATTCCTACCTATTTGAAGTTGGCAATGCGTGGGTTGTAAAGATTCAA
The DNA here is from genome assembly GCA_028453745.1 of Agapostemon virescens. Taxonomy (NCBI): domain Eukaryota; kingdom Metazoa; phylum Arthropoda; class Insecta; order Hymenoptera; family Halictidae; genus Agapostemon; species Agapostemon virescens. The sequence goes on along the minus strand of CM052093.1, from coordinate 10,299,368 downwards.
ATAGAGTTTTACAATCAGGCAATAGAGTTTCAAGTGAGCGTGTGAAAAATCAACGAATAAGTAAATAAAAATCACTATTGACAAAATTTTATTTATTTAATAAATGCATAATAATAAATAACAACAAACTTTCATTGATAAATAGGAATTAATTGTTTTATTTCAATAAAATTCTTTTAACTATACTAGAAATATTTTATTAATTATTTCTTATTTGTGTACAAAATTTTATTTTTGTTTTGTATGTAATAAAGTATTATATAATAAATATTTTGTTCGTTTCGCCTTCTCTGTGATATTTTCTGTAATAAAATTATATTTCATGTTTGCTTTGAAAGCTTTGACTTTTCAAATAAGTTATGCGGAAATTTATTTTATCTTGGTGTACTCGTTATAGTTGCCAAAGAAAACATTCACTCCACTGGAGCTGACGACGATAAAAGTGTGTTATAACTTATGAATATTTACGTTGGCACGTAAACTTCTAAACTTTTTAATTCCGTGTTCGGCTCGTGGAAATATTCTCGTATTAGATCATCTAACCCAACCATTCCAAATTTTTGAAGGTTTTTTATATCAAATTAAATTAACCCTCTATGGAGCCGTGTAACTTACAAGTTACATAATAGTAAAGTATTATTACTTTATTACATAATATTTTACATAATAGCTTCGATAACTTCTTAACGAATAAGTTTAGGGCATAAGTATGTTAGTACTTTTATGCAGAGCACAAGAAACTGCATCGATTGGTGCAGTCAAAAATATAGGTTTCTATTTTAAAAAAATATGCAGTTGCATTTTTCTGATGCACCGATGCACAAAAGTGCATAAAATTAGTTGCATATTATGCACCGTCTGATACCATTTAACTTCTACTTATAACATTTTCTTCTATTCTCAACCATTTAGGAGGTACAGCCTGTTCCAGTTGCGTGGGACACCCTGTATATAAAATTTATATTTTTATTAACGAGACATTATGTATGAATATAATTTAGAATTAATTTTGTTTTCCTTCATCGTGAACAAAATTACAATGTGCCAAAGTAAAAATTTTATAGTGTCCGAATATTAAAGTTACTCTCTGTATATATGAACTGGAGGCAGATCAGGAACTAGCGGGAAAGTCTCATTCTACTGTCCCTTTACCGGCGAGAGTAGGAGGTACAGCTGCCATATTAACTAATAAATAAACTATAACTTAATTATGTATTTATATTTGTTCAATAAATGAATAATATAATTCTATTTGTTATTTGAACATCGAAATAATTAATATAATACTATTCAAATAATTATTTATATAAAAATTTATGTAGAGCCAGGTATATATATGTGTGTGTACATTTGAAGTAAAGTTAATTGATCACTTTAATCGAAATTATTTTATCTAATATAAATAAGAGAGCATTTCAAGATTTACTTTATTTCTTCGTATAAGTAAGACTCATTTGTTTCAACTAGTAGTCTCTTGAATTACTCTATAAATATAATCATAAATCGCAAAATGGATGTACGGTAAGAGAACATTGTTCATATAAAAAATATACAAAATTTCCTTACCCAAATGAAAACAAATATTTCTTTCAGTTAACTGTTTGAAATCCACGTTGAAATATACCAGATTGGAATGTACAGGCCGTCTAAAACAGATTGTCAAAAAAAAAGATACAAGTGATACCCGAGGTGATTGTCAGCACTTTTTTCCTCTGCCAATTCGCATCGAAACGCTTTGTTTTCGAGCTATTAACTAGAAAGCGTGACGCTGCCGTTCTGATTGGTCCATGTGTTTTGTTAATAACTAGAAAACATAACGTTTCGGTGCCAATTGGCAAAACAATAGGTGCTTAGAATCACCCCAAGAATCATGCTCTTCTCTGACACTTTCTGGAACACTTTGTACAGTAAATATATTTGCGAAGTTAAATAAATACTAAAAATAGTATTTTCAGTAATGCGAAACTTAAACATTAACCAATGTTATACAATTTAAGAAATAACCTCTAAAAATATTTCTGTTTTTTATTTTAAATATTATTTTACCAAGCTCGTATACAAAGAATATTTTTAATAACAATAAAAACAGCGATGGAAATGGTTAGTTTGCATTGAAATATTATTTCGATATGTGCATCGATATTTTCGATTGTTTACGCTGTACTAGAATTTAATGGTTAATACATCAACGGTTAATGTACTAGAATTTAATGTTTAATAATTTAATGGTTAAAATGTTGCGTTCGCAGAGACTTTAATAGCGAAGTAAGATTTTGTTGCAATCTTAGTTATGGAATTTACACGCTTCGCTTAAACACAAAAAAATTCAATTATCTTCCGAGTAACTTTCATGGACGCGTGATTCGAACATCACGCTGAGCAAAGTACAGAATAATGTACTTATGAAAAATGACTCAACGCGGATGCTTCAGCTTAGCGAAGACTAAATTTGAAATTCTCCTTTCTGAACATCTCTCTCGTGTCATGCAAGTTTCATGATATTATGAAACTGTCTTGAGTCCTACATGCTTCGAAGGTCTTAAGTGTGCCATAAAGTTATTAGCTTTAGCTTTCGTAAATCGTTCAAAGTTGAAATTCTTAGAACATGTCATCACATTTTCGAATATATAAACAACGATTTTATAAGATTTTATAACCGCCCTCCTAAAAGTGAATATTCCTATCTCATAATCAGACAAAATTGATCTCTCTGAATATTTCAAACGTTCTACATTGAAATTCCAGCCACATAAAAAGTTAGAGAAGGCAATCCGTTGTTCAAACAATCCATTAGAAATG
>CM052093.1:10283670-10296169 GCA_028453745.1 Agapostemon virescens | reverse complement strand
TATCGACAGAAACTTCTATTAGTTTTAATGGTATTCGTATTTGCCTTGCGCAAAGCGATGTTTAGTTGGTCAAGTAATCAAGGTTTTGCGAGGTTTTCAGCAAACGATCGCGAGTGTGGTTGCAAACATTTACGGATACGCTCAACATGCGAACTATGGGGGCGGCGGGTAGCGGAAAAGAGGCGTAAAACACTCTCGAACTTTTAATTGGAATGCCGTGTCAAAGGATCGCGCAACGTTCTACAGACACGCGGCGTAAAAAAGAAACCGGGGACCTAGAAATTCATTTTACTCGAGAACTTGCCGTTCGACTACGTCATCCTGAAGAGATTCGAAGCGGTAAGACTACGAAGTACGGTAGTTGACAAAGTTATACGGTGCCCTGAAAATTATCGAAACGAGGGCTTAAAGTTGCTTTTGTATTAAACGGGATTATTTACAGAAACGGGACGACTTCATTGTATCGAACATCTTCGGAAACTAAACGTACAATACAATACAAACATCATTTCACTTAACACTAGAACGACGGAACGAGTCAAAATTACTCGTTACCAACTTCTTATTTGCCTGTTATTGAAATCATAAGAATTTTTCCACGAAAACTGCGTACATAAACTTTTTCATTACAACATATGTTAATATAAAAGTTATACAAACTTTGAATAATTGCAACCTTGTCATTATTCTGAAACAGTGTATATTAGTATATTTTAGTGTTTCGTCGTTTTAGTGTTAAATAAAAATCATAAAACACTATCACTGAAAGTTGTGGCTCACACAATATAACTAAGAAAAACTATTACAAATGTTAAATAAAGAACGATTTACCTAATACTAATAATAAACAATTTTAACAGTTCTGTTCATTTGTATTTATAAAAATCTCTCATTTTTGTTTAAATTGAAAATTTCTGGTAACATTCATTTCATTTGCGAAGGTTTCCGTTCAACATAAATTGTTTCGTTTCATAATCGGTTTTATAATTTCTAATTCCTGGGATACTTAAACTTTAGAGTTGAATGTTATATTTAAAAAAAAATGAAATTGAGAGTCGTATTCTGTACTGATGTGCAGAGAATTTTATATGAAGACTGATCTGTGCCAATACTTTTGTTCGACACTGTAATCTCTATTGAAAGAAGATTGAAAAGGAGGTATCCTACTACCTCGTACATTAAAATATCAGAGCTCGAACGAATTCTGGATCTTTTTAGAAAGCTACAGTGAAACCTCGGTTTAGTTGCACTCTCGATATTTGCGTGCGAATCTCGTTTAATTGCATTTCATCAAGATGTAATGGGGATAGTTGTCTAGTTAAAGAAAATACGTGACACGCAGTATACGATAAGAAAAGTGAGAATTCAACACAATAGCGATATAATGAAATTAAAAAGTTTCAAAAAGTTGATCGTACAACTAACAAGGTTCTACCGTATATTGGAATCTAGTGCACGTGGAGTTTTTTTAATATAAATTCTCAACTTATCAGTTCCAATGAAAACAGACAGAGGTATTATTGAAAATAAAAATTCTTTTATGAATTAAATTAACGAAATACATATGGTTTCTCAATTAATTTGAACAATTTAAATATCTCACTTGTTTTTAGTGGTAGAAAAATAATATCTAAGGATGAAAATGTTTGGTTCACGGGAATAGATACTTCTGATAAGATGACACTAAAAAATTCACCGTTACCATTCGATGCTTGCTAGGCATTTGAAATGCATTGTTGTAACGATTTACATTAGAGTACGGAGTTAATAAAAATGGCCTCTGAAATAAATCATTTATTGTTCAGTGGCCAAAAAATTTTTGTCGTTTAATGGTGTTCATCTCAATTATTAGAGAAAGTTATTATAATAAAAAGTTATGACTATACCAAGTGCTTTGATACTTAAATTTAAGATTTTTCAAAAAGTGGAGTGCAATCGATTTGTGCAGTGAACGGCTGATATATGTATTTTATTTGTCATCTCAAATGCTAATCGTTGGTAGTAGTGAACAAATCATAGCGTAAGGGATTTAAAAAAACGATGAGATATTCTAGGTCACTTGTGACTTGTAACATCGGATAATAACAAAATCATACTATAAGAATGTAGCCACATACGAATGGTAAGTAGCATTGCCGTGGAACTTGACCCGATGATAGACATGATTATCAGTTATACGTTCCAATTGAAAAAATAGTTGCAGCATTGCCAATACAACAGAAATAAAAGTGATTCGGCGAGCATTTTGTCCACATCTCGTACGCAATTGCAATTAATCGCATTCGTTGCTGACAATGTTGTTGCCGATGCGACTTCAAATCTAGAATAAACAAAAGAACGATTGTATCGTTTATCGATTTACCGTTGGCGAGTTTCACTAAACAATACAATCACATACAGCAAAAAGCGAAGAGCATCTAAATTTCGCTACAACAGTAGAAATTGGAACAGCACGAAGGGAAGTGCTTGACCTGGTGAAAAGTCAATTTCACAATTTCGTTTCTTTGCAAAATTTTTTCTCCCAAAATAATTAAATATCTGAAAAATATTGCACAATTGTTTCTGTTTTTTTAATTTATTCATTATTGAAATGTTATTTCTTCTTAAGATTGAAGAACCTTTGAGTACACGACTTTCCTTTAATTACTCTTCGAAACACGATCCACTTATACACAATTTTTATATGTTGTAAAGAAATTAGGTAAATTTCTTCAATACAGAATATTTTTAAATAGATTATTGTTTTATAACAATATTTTTTTACGAAGAGTTTTTTAACGAATTATTGTACGTCAAAAAATGTCCCGATTTTGGAGTTAAAATTGCTTGGAGTACCAAGGGTTAAACGAAGACGATACAACGACCGCTGATTGGTCGGCTAATTGGTCCAAAGTATAGTATATAAGCAGGGCAAACCGTTTGAACCATTGTCAGAAACACACTGTCCGTGAGAGCGTATGCCAACTTATAACCCGAACCTTTGTCCAATGAACGCACAAAACAGCACAACTCGATCTATTGATTATTTCAACTCATCCAACATACTACTAAGCTTCGAGTCAGTTTCCTGACTTCAAAGCTCCCGCGAGACTTACAACCTCGAGGTCAGCATTACAAGGTTCCCACAACAAAGCCGGTGCTTAACAAAAGTTAATATTCGTCTTTCCATGGTACCGTATATCGTACTTTACTCATAACTTTCTAACCGCTCGATTGAAGATGGCTTAATAATTGAATGTCTTCTCGTAAATCATGGTAATAATAATTAACCCTCTATGGGCCGAATTTTTATCTTAAGTATAAAAAAATGTATGCAATGGAAAATCAACAATTACAAACCTATAGATGCAAATTAAAAAAAAAAATTTACCAGTTTAAACAATTTTATTATAATTTGTAACTTTGTAACTTTGCAGTAACAACAGCTTACGATGTTTGCACTTCTGTGCATAAAATCTTCAGTGTAAAATTCCATAAAACAGTTTACACTTGGCGTTAAACATAGGTGTATGTTGAATACCCCTTTTTCATCAATTTAAAAATGTATACAAACGTATCTGTGCCATGTGAAAGTGATTATTTTGATATCATTGTTATTTTAATGTTTCTGCTGTTATTCTATATTTTCAACGTTGTCACTTGAACAGTTACTAAAGCTAATCACATTTCTAATGGATTGTTTGAACAACGGATTGCCTTCTCTAACTTTTCATGTGGCTGGAATTTGATTCTAGAACATTTGAAATATTCACAGAGATCAATTTTGTCTGATTATGAGTTAGGAATAAATAAATAAACTTTGCAATAACAACGGCTTAGTTTACACTTCTGTTCATAAAAACTTAACCTTTTTAGTGCCGAGCAGAAGTATCGTACCTATATGAAGAATACCGGGCCGATTGAAAGGTTTTTGGAAAAAAGCTCATAAAAACCAAAGTGAGACTGATATTTACAAAATCCAAAAAGTAGCATATTACGAAATAGAGAAAGAATAAAGTAATGCCGATTGTATTTCAATATTTGTTGAAAATAATACGAACAACCTCAATATAAGACATTATGAAAAACATAGAAATTAATTTCTCTTCTACAAACAATATTTGCACTTAAGTCGTCGTTTGATTACAGCTTTATGTAGATCAGGTAGTATGAAGTGTCAATATTACATTTTCGTAATTCGTGTTGCCAAAATTTAGGGATTCGGTTCCTTGAGGATCCGGCTACGGGGTGGGCCAGGCAGAAATCACTGCTGGTAAGCGCACAAATAATGTGCAAATAATAAAATCACAGGAGAAGAAATACAAACATAGGGTAATGAAGACGTAAAAATAGAAACAAAGCAAATAGTAGATAGAAGGTATAGTTAAGATAGTGACAATCAATTAGTTCTGATATTGTCGCTTTATATTCTATATCCCTTAAGTGAACTAAGTGAAGTTGACGCGGTTCCACTCTAATTTATATTAATAATTATTTAGTGTGTAATTATTCGCAGAATAACTGTTTGTGAATTAGAATGTAATTTTACTATCTCACTACGTTCCTATTTATTTATAAGCACATTTTGAAGGTCAACTTAAGGATTAAATACAATTAAATTCAACTGTAACGAATTTAAAGTGTTGGCTAGAATGTTAACACGGAATGAAATTGCTACATGGTAAATGGAAAAAAGATACGAAAGAGACAATGTGAAAATAGAAACCTGTGGAAAGAAAAATTGGTGAACCGTGATGACTGGAGTGCACGTAACAAATAGCCTTTAGCTCCAACTGTTTGGACTGGGTACTCGTCTGTGTAGCGTAAATCAGTTGAAAAACTAAAAGCTACGCAGTCGAAATCAGTGAACGCGTTGGTTTCATTGAAACAAATCCGTGACCTGGTGTCCGTCAAAAGTAATTAAACTACAATCGTGATTAATGGCAGGGCTAGATAACTGATTCCATGCGGTTCATATCGAGCCACTCCACGCCGTCTGCAACTGCGTTTCAACAATGCAAGTTGGATGGAAGATGAAACCGTTTCGTCCAGAATTGTGAATCTATCGATATTGATTCTATTCAAAATATGCGTACACATTAGAAATCGATATTATCGAATACGTGTCATTTAAAATAATATTATATAAACAAACTTTCACCTATTACACTTATGTATTCATATGTACCTTAAATATAATTAAACTTTACTATTAGATATCGATGCTAATTCAGAAAAATCATAGTCATTACCAAAGACCGAATCGATAATTCTAATACCGGTGCAGTATAAAATATTGTTAGGTTACCTTTATGGTTGATAAGGCAAACACTTATTAAAACCATATTAGGTTGACATAGACTACATTTGCTTCATTTCACTTCATCAAACGTAACAGTAACCTAAAAGTACCATTATTTTACTAGTATTCGAAATGCCAAGTAAGTCCTTGCCCATCACTGGTGTTTAACCCTTTGCCATACCATTTTCTTTACAACGAAAATTGTTATAACATCTTCATCTCTAAAAATGTTACAGGAGAGACAAAAAATGTATATCTTTAATACTGCTACTTCAACGCTGAAATATTGATTAAAAAAAGAATAAAATCTAATTTTTGTAACATCTTCATCACTAAAAATGTTATAGAAGGGGACAAAAAATTTATGTCTTTAATACTGCTGCATTTACTTCAACGCTGAAATATTGATTGCGGTAGAATAAAATGTAAAAGTAAACATAAAAGTAAAATGATATTTATACCTGTCAGACTTTATTTAAACCTTTTAGTGCCGAGTGAAAGTATCGCACTTGTGCGAAGAATGCCGGATCAATTTAACGAGTTTGTTAAGGTTTGGGACCCTAAGGTACTTACCCCAGGCCTTCATAGAGCGAAGTTTATTTTCTAACAAGTTAATCCCAAAAACAATTTTTTAAATTCTTTTGCAATGAAATTAGACAATTTATAACGTTTTATAAATTTATTTTCGGATAGAGTTCGCTCGCAATGCGAATAATAAGGCGCCATCGGATACGCAACGATATATCGTCGTTGTCACTTTTCTCAAGTGTTGCGAACAACGATATATCGTCGTTCGGCACTAAAAGGGTTGAAATCTTCATCCAGAGTCTGACTCGTCATAGTATGGAAAAGGGGTTAAAGTTTTCCACTGTGCGGATACACGGTGAAATGCACGCGCGTCGCAAGACGGATTCAGTTTGGTCGAAACCGTGATTCCGCGGATTGTACATAAGCCAGCCCTGAGTAGATATACAAGAAGTATCGAGTGGCTCGCATAGTAACATGTAATATGGATACTCGAATAGGTTATAGAATGGCCGAGATCTGGCACACGTTTCTTAAAGATCAGGAACAGAGTACTCCGCAAAAGTATTTGTCTTCGAGTTTCTCCTGGAGATTACTCTGAGACTCCGTTTCCTGTGGATTTCCAGACCCTTTTTTTAAAGATACAGTTTTAGCGATTTGAAAGATCCTCTCTGTACTCTAAAAAAAAAAAGAACAAAAGTTTCAGCCATCATCTCTGAGAAAATAGTGGAGATCTTCTGATATACAACTTTGAAAAAGTCAATTTTTCTTATTTGTATTTTATTAACAGTAGAACTGCCAAACCAGTCAAAATGACTGGTCCCCAATTTTTTCTTTCGCAATCGTTGAAATTATAAAAATGTTTTTATCTGAAATTTTCGGATGTGCTTTTTTTATGAAAACATACAGGGTGGGGCATTTTAAACAGGTCACCTGAATAACTCGCTTGTTTTTGAAGATAGGAGAAAATGCATTAGACCAAACTTACTTGGTATCGGAGGGCTCATAATCTGGTATTAGCAATTATCTAACCCAGACCTTGAATGACCTTAATAATAGGTCATTGTATTCGCCTTGAAACACTCTATCAGACTGCAAGTAAAAAAATAACTGTTCTATTTCAAAAAAACAGAGTTGACCCTCATATCTCCTTGACGCCTCCACCTACAGAAAAATTGGTAATACCAGATTATGAGACCCCGATACCAAGTAAGTTTGGTCTAATGCATTTTCTCCTATCTTCAAAAACAAACGAGTTATTCAGGTGACATGTTTAAAATGCCCCACCCTGTATATTACAATAAAAATTGTATGAACTTCAAATAGGGAGAGTTTCCTTATTATTATGAAGCAATGTATATCGTTGGATTTATTGTTCCGTGGTTGTAGTGTTAATGCATGTCTTCGAAAATGTGTCCGCAAAAGTATTTTGAAGTTTCGTTAAGGGAGCAAATATAAAGAAATAGATTTCTTTTAGAAGAAGCAACAGATATTATGGTTTATTATATTCGAAGTAAGACAATACACGCAGTAGTTTTTATATATGGAGAATAGAGGATACGTGTCGCACTCAAACTTGTGGTCGACAAAAGCATGGTATATTCAACACTTTTCCCCCCCTTCGCACAAGTTTCGCTTACATAGGTAACAGGTTCACACCCTTGATACATTTATTGTGAACAGGCTTGAAACGTCCTTTCGTAAAGATATCAGCCAACATATGCCCCGCTGGCGTGTATTTCACTTTATATCTCCATTCCCAATTACATCACGGGCATATTGGTGTCGCATCTCCGTACATTTTGTACGCGAGTAAAATACTGTGTTTTGACTTATCGTAAGATTTAACAGTCGCTTCATCTTGTTCCGTCACAGTACCCAATTCCGACAAAAGTCTGCGTATCTAAACCACTTCCTACGCTACTTCCGACAGAGCCATTCGGACTCCGCATTTGACATGGACGATGATTTCCGTTTCCGAGCATCCCACGAAGCGAGAGGCTACGCTATCTTGAAACAATACTCCATAAACGGTCGTGTATCGTCGGGGTCATTTCCCCAGTCAGCTTGAATATACCCCATTAATGTTTCACCAGAATTCTGGAACACCAGTTCATAATTATCAGACGCCCGCAGGTATCGATAATTCCTTTTTACACCTGATCAATGCTAGTTTGTGGAAGCATGATTAAATTGGTTTAATTTACTGACAGCATTAGCGATGTTTGGCTATGTTGCCACAACAGGTGAATTAGTGAACCTACAGTAGACTTGTAATTTTTCGTTAAATTTTTATTTGGATAACAATCGTTGTCCTTTTTAAATTTGGGGATTTTGTCTAAAAACATAGTTACCAGTTTGACATCTTGCGCATTAACCCTTAGAACTTCCTTAGACCTCCTCTGAGGCGACACTAAAATTTGCCATACTCTTATTCAAAGCTACTTTTACATCACTGTCTGCGTTTAAAAAATCTTCAAAATTGAAGAGTTGCACGTACGAGTAATAGTGATAAATTTCAAGTACATGAAAGAAAGTCAATCATGTAGAACGAAATTATGCTAGATCAAAAAGTGTCCTGATTTTGGAAATAGAATTCCTTGATGTGCAAAGGGTTAATACTAAACACATTCTTATATTTTTAATTTATGATTATAAACATTATAAAGATGGACTCATGAGTATTATTCAGTATATTTATTTCTATGAGTTCATATTCCTAAAACATGATTATAGATTTGGATAGATACATTCTCGTTATTTTTATAATGTAATGTAACATAATCACTCTTGTACACGAGTTTGAGTACACGTCTTTAGATTCATTGATGCATTACCATCTGCTTCGCTATATTTAATACTTTGACTGCCATGTCAACCATATATGGGTGACAGAATTATTTGTCCATGTTTAAAAATAAATTTGTACATTAATATATTCGTTATACTATCTAATTTAGTTGAGATCTGGAGAATAGAAGAACGTTGAAGAATAACTTTCTGTCATAGATTTTAAGTTTTCAATTGTTGCTTCGTTAAATAAATTACTTTGATTTTGTGGGATTTTTGAGGTTGTTGGTTGGGCAGTTAAAGTGTTAAACCAATGGTTTCAAACCAATTGTATTTCGTTTGAAAAACCTTGGCACTCTGAGGCGACATTAAAAACTATCATACCATTGTTCAGAGGATGTTTTACGTAGGATTAAGGAGCCAGTTACAGCAACTGTTTGAGCGAAATATAATATTTTAATTAACAATGGTGTTAATTATCTTCCCCTTTCTCTAAGAATCCTACAGTATAAAGTAATACATTTCAAAAAGGCGTTCATCATTTGAGCTTTGATCTTCAAGATATATACTTGAATCCATTTCGAAGGTTTGCCCATAAAGATCGAAATATATTGAGAGCCTCCGATTGAAATAGTCCTCATGGGCCCAGAGGTGCCCGAGTGGACCAGCTCAAGGATTTCGGAACGACGTTGACGTTGATCCCCTAAAAAGGAAGCTACAGCTTGTTTATTATCAGTGTAGATGTCATAGAATGCTATTTCTTTTTTAAATTAAATTTTAAACCATACACCATATGATTCAATTCGACTTTTGCTGTGCAATAACGCTTTGTTGTCTCGCTGTGAATGTGTGTGTGCAGTATAGATTAAATTAGTATGTGTTATGTGCCCGTAACTGGGCCTTCGTTTTCCATGACATAAATGCTATGTCCCTATAGCAGGGCCTTTCTTCCGTTAAGGGTTAATTTTTTTATTTGAGCAGTGTACTAAGACATTATTGAGCGTTATGTAACGCACTTGTTGCTCTTCCCACGTGCACGATTGAGGTTATGCATTGCGCGATTGAGATTAATCTTACGCAATTGAGGTTATTTTGAATGTACCATTTAATTTTCGTTTAATGTACTTGTTCCTCTTTATTATGCGCTTGTTCCTCTTTATTATTTGAAATTCTTGGTAAAGGGCTAAATATAAAGTAACAGACTTCTCTACAAAAGCAATACGCATTATGGTTTATTATATTAGAAATTAGTGAACACACGATGTAGATCTTTATACAGGGTGAGTCACCAAACGTTTGCACCTCAAATATCGTTGTTGTTTCTAAAGATACGTAAAATATGGTAAGGACAAAGTTGAATGGTACAATGGAGCTGACATGATGCTATAAAAAAATGTTGTTTTTATGTCATTTTTTTAGAGATATCAAGGTTACTTTGACTTTTTTAAATAGAATCACAATTTTTAAACACCTACAATGATAGTCCCTTTCATTAGGAATTCAGTGACTATATTATTCCAAGGTCATTCAAGGTGAAGAACAGAAGAAAAACGTATATACAATTTAAATGAATGCAATTTTGTCATTATTTCAAAGCAATGTACATCGATCGGATTTATTACTCGGTAGTTTTAGTGTTAATATGTAATTGTTTGATACATTTATCACGTATAAATATTAAAAAATGGTGGATGATTAGGATCGATCTTATTATACGAAATCGAAATTAATTTTGTTGTTATTGTTATTTACCATACCTTTTCATTGTCAGACATTACCATCTTGTATGAAAGGAATATTCCGTAATGAATTCATTTAATAAAATGCTATGTCTACGAAAACCGTTGGTAAAAAACAGATTAGTATCTAACGTATTCATAACGAAACCAACATGTATAGTAGGCTGAAATGATAAAAATAGTAGGAGAAGAGTTGCGTGCAAGTTCGCGAGCTTTCTAAAAAATGTTCGATGCTTGTGATTCATTTGCTTTGAAGGTTCCAACGTGTCGATTGAAAATGTAACAGGGTATGTTGAAAAGGGAATTACCAATTAATTAAGGTTATTAGTCCGCACGAGACGAACACTTGTAATAAAAAATGAAGTGGTCGTTTGCGAGCTCGGGAAAGATGAAAATACAGTTTGGCTCGCACGTGTTCTGACGCACACAAGGTCGCAAGAAGCTAGTGCTTTTATTCGATAAATGAAACATTAATCTTTGTGGAAATACGGTCAAACTTCAAGTGGTGAGGCAAAGTGGATTCATTTCTGCTTTGGCTAAGCAGCTGAGCACTTTAATAATTACAGGCCGCGCTATATTGGCGCGCTTTTGATTATTTCTTATGCAGCTTTCATCTTCGCACTAATTGTGTGACAACAGCGGCTCGAGCGTTAAAAGTTTCACACAATTTTCACAATGTAATATCTCTCTTGTTGGTAATGAGCATGCATACCTTAAAAATGGATTTATTATCTATTGCACATGGGTGGTATTACTAATTATTTATGCACGAAGTAACTTACTAACTTTTATACGCATAAGAGACGGATAATTGAGTTCACTTTTGACGCGAAGGAGATAATTATGATAATTAAACTGCGGATTTCTACGTAACATATCCTGCATTAATTACAAGGCACTGAAATTGAATAAAAACTTCTTTCTTTAATAATTTTGTTAAGTTGACGATAGTGTATCGATATTCTCAAATTTCATTTACATTCCTAGTGTTTTACCTTTCACCTACATATTTTTGTTATAAATTAATGAAATCTATTGTCTAAACGTCTAAAAGTCGTAAACACTATGTATCCTCTTGTAAAGAGGAAATTCAAACCTATATTATGATCAACTTTACACGTGCGAAATCTTCTTTGTTTGTAAGAAAAAGTTGTTGCTTACAATTATTTTTAGCGTAAATATGTTATTTATCTTCTATAAAATTGATGCCTTAGAACACATTTTTCGAAAATACTTTATTGTGTTTCATATAAGAATAATTATAACTAAACACAAAGGTCCGCGGCAGGGTGAAATCGATCTAAACACAGTAATTTTCAAATAAGTAAACGCGTAATTTTCAAATATCAAGTCACTCTTGCCAGCGGAAGCGCCTGGTAACTTACGAATGTTAGTATGAGGAAAAGAAGCGCCAGGAATTCGCTATCATTCTTCATTATCGAGTCGAACAGCTGCAACAGTAGAGTGAGAGCCGGTAAAGTGTGTTTGGATGTCGTCCAACAGATTAGCAACGACTTCCTCATTAGTATAATACACGAAGATATTGGACAAGCAGGTTCTGCAACAGCATATCAGCCCTGGGCGATTAATCTTCGCCTAATATATCGATTCTCCGCGACGACGCATGGACTAATTATCATCGGCCCATTAGTTCGTCGTTGCTTCGAAACTTCCCCTTTGTCGGTGTCCAGAGGGGCGCTGAGATTTTTTCAATTAATCAAAATAACGCGCCTGAATCGTCCCTCTTCCACATGCCAAGCGGAACTGCCAACAAGGCGATTTTTCATCAAGGAAAAGTGCATCGCACGATTTCTCTACGAGCAAATACCGACACGAGGGCAGTTCTAAACGAGCCTTTGAACGTATCAACGTTCGCAAGGGGTCACGAATGCTTTCAACACCGCAAAGGCAATGGAACTTCA
The DNA here is from genome assembly GCA_028453745.1 of Agapostemon virescens. Classification (NCBI taxonomy): domain Eukaryota; kingdom Metazoa; phylum Arthropoda; class Insecta; order Hymenoptera; family Halictidae; genus Agapostemon; species Agapostemon virescens. The sequence continues at coordinate 10,283,912 of CM052093.1, read as the reverse complement.
ACTGCTCTATTGTATCTTAAACTGTTTACTTTTATGTTTAAATATTGAAAATTTCATTGCAAAATTAACAAACTGTTACTGTTCGGCGTTGTGACAGGGCTCGGCAGCGATAGCGAGCCGTAGTCTAACGTCCGTCTCACCGCACTTGTAAGGTGATGTGAGAAATGAAAAAGATGGCGATAATCAGAATGACCGGTACACGAATTGTAGTTGTACTTGTGAATTTTAATGTTAATATATAC
>CM052093.1:10246585-10268670 GCA_028453745.1 Agapostemon virescens | reverse complement strand
CTATTTTGCCTAGTTTTCATGTCACATTTTATTTAACTTTAAATGGAAAGAATACAACTGTGCATAAGCAAAAGACTCGCTTATCCAATTTGTGCTTTTCTGTTTCAACTGAATCTATTAACACGCGTTTGTGTTTTTTTTAAATTTTGTGACTTTTGAATTAACACGTTGAACGCCATGCGAATTCGTAAGGAAATCCTCGTCAGGCCACGCACGCTGCTTAGTATTGCGGTATAGCAATGTGAAGCGCACTACTAACAGATTGAAATTTATTCGATACCGATGTGTAAATATATTAGGACCATTGTTTTTTATCACAGTAGAAAATATTTAAGTTTAGAATGAAATGTTTATAGACATTCATTCAACGCGTTATGCGCCAAAGCTATTTTGTTTATCGTCCCGCCCGCTGGATAAGATTTCATCAAAATCTGCCTTTGAACTATTATTCAATACTATAGTTCTAAATAGTTACATTTTATATAAAAATATAAAAATTACTGAATTCCGGAAAAAAATTAGTAGTACACCTTACATGTTCAGCCGAGAAGGAGATAAATCCATGTGACAGTATCACAACAACTTCTAAAAAACAACGACATAAACTGCAAAAAAAAACCTGGAGAAGTCTCTGCAATGCGAAGACATTGTAAATCAAGTTACGGAAAAAAATGTGACACAATATGGCTAATAAAATGACTAAACGAGTTGTCACATTTTGTGATACCTGCGAAAGTCAACCATTTTTATGTTTACCGTGTTTCAATAAAATCCATTAAAATGTCTTAATGTAACATCGTAATAAATAAAAATTAAGTAAATTTTAAATAAATTTTCATCATTTAAATATCATATTCATTTCACACTGTCAGCCACCGGTGGTTGACGCGGCCTAAACGGAAAGTTCAATGTCAGCCACCGATGGCTGACATGGCACTCGACGTGTTAAGTCCATTAACAGTGGAGATATACAGCAAAAACTTCTCGAGTATCATGATGTCCGAATATTAATGCAGGCCACTGTATTTTGATTAGTTGTTTTTACATGTTCGTCGGGCAACGGGTTTCATTGCAATCACAGCTCGAGGTATAATATTTCTTTGGTTGGTGAGACGACCAACAAAGTAACCATTTTTCGCGACGACTTTCTGATAGCCGAGTTAGAGCGGATGCTCTCGACCTCACCGTTTTTTTCTGCTCCGTGCCGAAGTACCCGAAGAATGGAAACGAAGTGTACGCGGTCGTAGGTATTTAAGAGTACTGAAGGGGCGAGCTGCGATAGCGAGGGCAAAGCACATTTCTAACACGAGCTACAAACCGCTCAAACGAATCGTTCCGCCTCAGTAGAAAGTTTTTTAAGTGGAGATTTCTCTTGCAGCTACATGCGCCATTTCAATTGATTTTTCTAAACTCCTGTGATTCTTTTCTCGTCTGGGAGCTGCACGGACTTTGCTTCTACGTAGTTTATTTCGGGCTAGGTACACCTAAGATCGGTAACAACTGGGCTACACTTGAGAATTTAGTTCACGTATTGACCATTTCAAACCGTGACATTTAACAGTTATTCCGGAGCATTTCCATACGAAAGGGAAAATTAATATTCTATTAGGTTGTGTAATAAATTCGTACACGTCGAACGTGTTATATGAAATACGTATTATTTAGTAAATAAACAGTAATATTTTATGCATAGTTAACTTTCCAAACAGTTCGAAGAAGGTTATAGAACAAAAGGGTGTACATTTTATTTATTTACACCCTAAACCAAGGGAGTCTATTTAACCAATATAAAGTAGTTACATCTATATATGTGTTCGGTGTTAATTAATGTTAGTTTTATTAGTTTTTAAAATGCTGTGCTGCATTGTTTAATGGAATTATAAACTATTCTTAATTCTACAATATCAGGATTACCTAAAAAGAGTGTAGGCATCATTGATTAGGTAAGTTTTATAGAAAATGTAGCAACACGCCTGCCAAGAAATGCAAAAGGATTTATTACTTTTCTATTGACTTCGAGCCGTGGCACTAGTCTTTAATGAATTTTTTCATTAAACAATCTCGACGGAGGAAGTAACATATCTTTGTACCTTTTTCGACAGTTTGTCGCTGACAAGTGCCACGGCTGCAGGTGCCGGCTTTGTTTTTATTCCGCGGTACTTTGGCACGAAGCGAAAAAAGGCAAGGTAGCCTGCAGAAGTTTCACTAATTCGATTATCAGAATGGTTATGTTCATTGCGCGGCTGGAGTTACACGCCCACTGTTGCTAATTTCTTTTCTTTTTACGCCTTCGCTAGTACCATTCTAAAAATATCAGTTTATCGTATAAAATGAAAAATAACATCAGAGATGGTGGGATTAACACTTTAACTGCCCGACCAACAACCTCAAAAATTTAACAAAATCAAAGTAATTTATTCGATGAAGCAACGATTGAAAGTTTAAAATGTATCTACACTTAGTTATCCTTCAACCTTCTCGTACTCCCAGATTTCAACTAAATTTAGTGCAACGATTATATTGATGTGTAAATTTATTTTTAAACATGGACAAATTATTTTTGTCACCAATATATGGGTGACACGGCAGTCAAAGTGTTAAACGTGTCCTAGCGCCTTGCCGTTTTAATGGCGCCACTTTATGGTTTTTCGAAGTAAAATAACCCGTTATACATCAGTAGTTTTTTCGTATATGACCTGGTATAACAAAAAATATTTTAAAACAGTTGTAATACTTAGAATATTAACCCTTTGCACTCGAAGCTGTTTAAACTAGAAAACCAAAACATTTCTTCTATAATATTTTCATTCTACATTAATTATTTCACTTTATGTATATGGATTTTGTTACTGTTACTCGTCCTTACAACCGTTCAATTTTTCTCTATATCTTCGATATAAAGATAAGGATGTTAAAATTGTTTAAAATAGTTGTGTTCCAATTCTTCGTGGCGCCTCAGAATTACCACTCGAGTGCTGAAGATTAATGTATGAATACGTCCCCGGTTTGTAATGATATACCAGGTGTATAAATATGAAACCGGAATTTTTGAATAGAAAATATTGTAGTAAAATATTTTGTTGAAAATATTGAACATACTTAATATAAAAATACGTTTCAGTTTTCATGTTTTCTTTTATTCAAATTATCACAATATCAGGTTGGTAATTTATCGAGATATAAAGTTACGTCTATTCATTCTAAAAATGCAATATAAGGAAGAAGGACATATTTCAAGAAACGTTTATTGGTCATATGAAAAGTGTATGCACAGAGAGAGAGAGAGAGAGAGAGAGAGAGAGAGAGAGAGAGAGAAAGAATAGGAAAAGGAGCATTTTTTTCTGTGTTTCCTAGAAGACTAGTTAATAAGGTTGCTTCGTCGGTTCATTTTTTTCTCCACTCCTCTTTAGAGTACAGGGGCACAAAGAGTACTAGGCCTTGCTACCACTTCGGTGATAGTTGCAGAGGGGCCGCAATCGCTCAGCCACACTGTGCTCCTCGTTTCCGCACCTTCAACAGCGACCACTGCGGTCCGCTTCTTCCACGTATGGACACTTTATTTATAGTGCCTCTTGCGGGGTCAACGGAAACATTGTCACCCGTGCCGGCGGCCAGCCGTTTCGTACTCGGCTCGGTTTACCTCTCTTATGGGCCGCGCGCAGCGGGACCTAAAGCCACATTGTACCCGGTCCATCTTCCGTTTACGGCCAACAAACTACTCCCACGCGAACGTCCTCCTCGGTGCAGGACATTGTTTGCTCTAGGATCCACCTGCACGTCCAGCGGGTGTCCGATTTGTCCAATCCATGGAGGAGGTTTCCTCCTTCTTTGTGAACCGAGTGCTCCGGAAATCCGTTCCCTAAAAACGGTCTCCATTAGTTTGGTCACAGCTCGGCTTGATTCCGGCCCCATCGCCGTCAGGTAACACGTCAGTGGGTTGCGCTGCCGAAATTACTAGTTCCATTCGTGTTGCCTCTTCAACAATGGGCTTGATGGTAGCTCAGGAGCAGGAGCGTGATCGAGCAACTGCTTAAGCCGGGCTTCCTCTTCGGGAGTTCTAGCAGACCCGCCTACAGTATGCAGCTTCTTGGACCATTCCTTACTAGGGACCACCATCTTTTCCGCTGAGCAACAATGTCTATATAACGCAGTTCTCGAAAACAGATACTTGGCTCTCGATGAATCGGTCCTCTCGGGCAAGGATGTTTTTGTCAGTGGCGTCTCGCTCATATACGGAGCAGCGTTCTTCCTCGTGGCCGCGGGACGAAGGAGTCCTCGCTTTTATCAAGGAGGTTGTCGTGCTCCTCGATGAGCCTCCTGACGCGCGAAAGCACCTCTCGGATTCGCTTCTCCTCCCCATCTCCCTTACCCAGAGGGGTATTCGTACGCATTACCAGCTCTTACACGGCCGCCACTCTCAAGTCGCGTATGTACATTTCCTTTAATCCGTCGGATATGGTAGACGCCCTGCCCGCCGGCGAGTCAGCCATCTTGACGAGCTCATAGTTCGAGCTAAGGTGTGTCACTCTACGCTTAGTTTCTCCATTGACAGCAAGTTCTGTCAGGAGGACCACGATAATCGCGCATTGCTCAGTTCAGCCACTGTGCTCATCTGCTGTGTGAACTGCTCCTCCTCCGCATTCACCTGCAGCGACGTTGCAAACCTCGTCCGCTTCCTCTTCCTACCAATTCCTATGGATCAGCCCGAAGGCACGATGGTGATGGATCCTACTTCCGAATCTCCGCCATCCATCTCTTGTGCGAGCGGTAGTTGCAAATATCTCGGAGTGTTCCAAGTAATGCGTTCGCCGAATGGACAAGCCCAGCACCGGGGACTTCAATCTTATGCCACCATAAACACTCGCATCTCTATCAGTAACGTCCCGTTCCTCGCGGTCGTGTTTCCGACTATCCAATATTTATATATTAGGTCAATCGGAAAGTTCTGTCCATTTAGCGTCGAGTAGCCGTACCTCGAACTGTGGGTAACAATAACCTCTAAAGTAAGGCTAACTTTTTAGTTTGAACATCTGTTAATAAAACTCAGTACACAACAATTTACGCTTGCATCAATAACTTCGTTTTTTTCTACATTGAAGATGTCGGAATTTGAGCCGAATAAGCGTCATTTGCGCGAAGTGTTAGTATTTTGTTTCAATTGAAAGAAAACGGCAGCTGAAGCTCATCGAATGATTGTAGACGTTTATGGCGATAATGCTGTTTCCGATAAAACATGTAGAGAGTGGTTTCGACGTTTTAAAAATGGTGATTTTTCTTTGGAGGACAAAGAGCGTTCTGGACGGCCACGAGTATTCGTAGACGAAGAATTGCAGACATTGGTGGATGAAGATCCATGTCAAACGCAAAAACAAATTGCAGAAGCGTTAAATTGTGCTCAATCTGTCATTTCCGACCGTTTAAAAGCCTTAGGGAAGGTCTACAAGGAAGGAAAGTGGGTCCCATATGAACTCAAGCCAAGAGACATTGAAAGGCGGAAAACCATCTGCGAAATTTTGCTTGCTAGGCAACAAAGAAAGGGGTTTCTCCATCGTCTCATCACTGGGGATGAAACATGGATTTATTTTGACAATCCTAAACGTCGAAAAACCATTTGTGATCCTGGCCAACCCTCAACATCGACGCCAAAGTGGAATATCCACGTAAAAAAGGCTTTACTCTGCATTTGGTGGGATCAGGAAGGTGTGGTATACTATGAACTGCTAAAAACTGGTCAAACAGTCACAGGAGATCTCTACCGACAACAAATTATCCGTTTGAGTCGAGCATTGCACGAAAAAACGACCACAATATGAAACGAGACAGCGTAAGGTGATTTGCTGCATGACAATGCTCGGCCTCACGTCTCAAAAATTGTCAAGGAAACGATAGAAGCACTTCGCTGGGAAGTGCTACCACATGCGGCTTATTCACCAGACTGTGCCCCATCTGACTACCACTTGTTTCGGTCGATGGCACACGCACTTGCTGAAGAACGATTTAATTCGTACGAAGATCTCGAAAAATGGATCTCCGCCTGGATAACCTCCAAAGATGAATCATTCTTTCGACGCGGAATTCGCTTGCTGCCCGAAAGATGGGAAAAAGTCATCGCTAACGATGGACAATATTTTGATTAACGTACTTTTTCATTTTCTTTCATGAATAAAGCTATACTTTTTGTAAAAAACGGACGGAACTTTCCGATTTACCTAATAATCAAACATATCTAAAAGAATAATTTCAGTACAAGTTGCTTTTTTTCGGGTGAAAAACGTTGAAATACTGAGTTTTCCTATTTTTAAGTATGACATACCAAACCAAAAAATCTAAGAACATTTTGAAGTCGCTGTTTTGATAATACGGTACTACTATAAAAATTTCGTTGTGATGCCAAACCTAAATCTTTACGAAATTATCATTTATCATAATCAGGATTTTCAACATGAAAATCGGTAAAAATTCTTAAAAATGCACTTAAAGGATAAAAACAAATGCAAATAATTTTGCTATTCCAAATGATGGGGTTATACTAAGTATGAACGCCTGTCTTTTACCCCTTAAGCATTTTTGCCTGAATGGCACCTGTTTCTTCTATCGATGAAAATGTTATTATTTGAAAGAAACCAAAAATAACAATTTTATATATTTCCGAGCACGTCTCGTCCTTAACTGAGATCTCTGTCTGCTCGAGATAGACGAAAGAAAAATGATTATCGTTCGAATGAAAACAATCAGTGGTCGTATTTGATTAGCGCGCGTATTCAAAACGGTTAGCGAATGAATTATCCTTACATATTAATTATATGTTTTACCATATTAAATTCAGATACACTGTTATAGGTTAATCTAGAAATTATTGTTGTGACAAAGTATCACTAATCCTGAAACGAACACGCTTAATATTAATTTATTGCAACAGATATCATTTCGAAGAAAAATTTTCACTTGTCTTCGAAAAATGAGTTTTCAAGTATTGCAAAGTTTCTATTCTAAAGTTTTCGAAATAATAAATGTAATATTGTAATATTCATACTATTTTAAAGTCTAAATGCGTTTATGCCAGAATCATAATGCTTTGAGAATATGCGACTGATGTTTAAGTTTAAGCAAATGCCATAGGAAACGTTTTTTTAAGTTTTCGCAAGTGGTTAACAAAATCACTTTTATTAAAGCATTATAAGCTTCAAATTAACCGTCTTCATCTCGTTCAAAGGAGCAAAAAAGCATTTTCGTTTGGAAGACGACTACGTACAACATAAATCCATTACTTTAGGAACGACATTTATGAGACTAGCAATACCGTTTCATTGGATAGCAAATGTCCAGTTCAATTAATTATCTTCTATTAAGTAGAGTGAGAATTGGTAACATAAACCTGACACACACACATACTTGATTAGCTCTCGTACGCTGTTGGAGTCAATTTGACACAAATGCAGACCTGTATGTTTTATTGAATGGAAACCTTGAATAAGAGTCTGTGCTATATGTAGACTGCGGATCCTCACATGAAATAAAAGTAGTCAACATTAATTATAAAATTTACTATTATTTAATTAATTTTGAAAGTGGCTGAATTCCATTTGTACCCATCGGAAACGTATTATTTTTTAAACAATGTTAATAATGCTAATTTGATTGATAAATTATACACCCTTATAAACACACAAACATTATACTACTATTTTATTAGTTACCAATATTTTTAAATTTATCAAAAAGCAAACCCTTCGATATCTCAATTGTAACATTAACAGACTTGGGTCTCGCACAATAAGTAGACTTGCTTGCCAATTCTCACCGCGACGAAAACAGACTTTATCATATTGCCATTTCTTTACCGAATTAATCTAAATATATATTTTTATTTTAAATATTCCAATCAAAAAATAAATCACGAGGTTTTTAATTGTACACTAAAAAATAGACTTTAATTGAAATCAATTTATATATACACAGGATGTTGCCTCTAATGCATCGTACAATTTTTCACCCACCACTTGACAAAAAATAATTTACAACGAATGCTGCAGGATATGGAGTATGCAATAGATACTACTAAAAAATTCGAAAACAGTTCGTGTTCATGACGAAATCCAGGTCACTTTCAAAACACGTATTATATAATATTTTCACTGACATATTACTCGATCTATTGTAGTGGAAATGTGAAATATTTAGCTTCACGAAAAATTACAAATTATTTTAATATTATATGTCAAGATCGCGTAATCAGCACGTATGGTCCAATACGATGGCCAGCACGTTCCCTGTACTCATCTCCGTTTGATTTTTGTATGGGGATATTTACAGTCCGTTGAATGTCAATCCGCAATTAATAGTATTGAAGAATTGCAAGTTAATTGTGTTGAGGGATCCAATGTCTCCACTAATTATAATTGTACCTAAGGTACTATTAAACGTATAAACAGAAGCGAGGCGGATTAACCCTTTGCACTCCAAGCAATTTTAATTCCTAGCTCGAGACATTTCTTGGTCCTAAAATAATTCCATTGTACGTGGTTCATTCCCTTTCGTGCATATCAAATTTGTTACTATCGATCGTACACGTAACACTTGAATTTTTATTCATTTCTTCGATACAAAAATCGCAATGTAAAAATTGTTTTGAATAATAATCTAACAATTTTTAATGTCACCTCAGAGAAGTCATTGGAATGCTAAGGGTTAATAGACAGTTGAGACCTGATGGCTACAGTCAGAACAGTTTTTCCATTTCTTTAATTATGTTCAATATTATATTAAATTCAGTTACATAATAAAGTGTAATGTTCTAATAAGTGTATAAAGTGTATTATTATTCGATGGTGTCCTCTGTAATTCTAACAAATTACAGCTACACCTCTAATCTTCTGTAAAAGATCAACATATTGCGTCGCCAAAGATGGAATGCATTTTGTTTCCTTTATGACCTAGTCGTATGTTTACATTTAATAATTCCACATGAATTATGTATGCATTTATAAAGTCAAATACGATAAAAAGCTATATATTTCACATTCCCAATAGTGTGAATCCAATAATATATTGTACGCAAAATTATGATTTATTTGATTTATGATATGAGCCATTTATTTTGAAAGTGGCCTAAGTCCATTTGTCAATTATTTCCGGTTGCCCGTGGTTACATGTACAACTTCAAGTTATCTATCAATAAAGCATTTAAGGTTATTTATATTCCGAGTAAATACGATAATTCTGGACACATAAGTTTTCAGAGTTAGTTCAATAATTGAGCCGTTTATTTTGAGAGTGGCCTAAGTCCATTTATACTTAAATTAAGATATTTATCATTGATAATGTCCGAAGGCAGTGATGAAGGTAATTTTAATTAATTAGTATTTAACAAGTTACCCTCAGTTTTTGGACAATTGCATTAGTTGAATAATCAATACGTTTAATTAATGCGGTTAAACAAAATTTACGCGATATACATATTATGTACTTACAATTAAATATAAAACTTAAAATGTAATATTAAATTTTAGAAATTATTTCAACCATGGGGAAGAACAAACCGACAAGACCATTTAGTTCAGATAGTGAAGAAGAATTAGTAACTAATGATTTCAAAGAAAATCGAAAAAGAAAGAGAATTATAGAACAATCTTCGTCTTCAGGGGATGAAGATAGAGATAGGAATGGAGAAAAGATTGATGAAACATACATCCAAAAAGTACGAAAGATTAAACGGAATTCAGGAAAAAGATATTGTAGTCAAACCGGAAATATTGTACCTTCAAAAGTTTTCCAAAACAACGATTTTTAAAAGGGTAAAGAATTCTAACGAAGAATCAATAAACTGGTTAAACATATGTTGGATGCGTTTTGTCAGACATGAACCGTATAAAATTTTCTATAAGACATCAATGAATGAGAACGAAAATTTCAAAGTCCTGAATTTATTACCACTTCGGGGTAGACCAAGAAAGTTCGAAAATATTGTATTGACACCACTGTATAAAAATATCAGACCAATTACAACAGCAAAATTCAAAGACATAATTGACTTATTACGATATATACCACCGGAACATCATGATTTCTTCAAATCCCTTTCACACACACAAAATGTAGATGAGTAGTAAATTGTTTTGTAATTTATGTTTGTAAAAAGTGTTTTGAATCGCATAAATTATGTTTTTGAAGTGTTGTAAAGGTATGTAAAATACAATGAGTATTGTTTTTTTCAATTTGAAGCATCTTAAATTATGTTGAATGGACTTGGGTTCCTTCAAATTTTATAACGAATCTGGTTGTTAATTTTGAAAGTGGCCTAACTCCATTCTTGATAAGAAGACGCATATTATTCACTTAATAATTGCCATTATTTTAATAGGAACTATAAATTTAACACCTTTAGATACACTTAAGCAGTGTGACTCATTAGTATTCTGTACGTATATTTTTAATTGCATTGAAACATAAACCCTTAAATATCTCAATTTAAGTATAAATGGACTTAGGCCACTTTCAAAATAAACGGCTCATATGCAAAAATACCATGTAACATGTGCATTGAATCTATGTCGCTATTCTTTACAATATTGTCGATGCAGTAGATATTTTTTACAGATATTTATTGTACACCTAATACCCTGCAACTTTCGTTGTAAACTATTATTTATCAGGTCTCTGCGCGTGGAAGAAAAATCGTGCGTCGCGTTAGAGGTAACACCCTTTATATTTTTTGTATTTCGTTTATGCGTCCGAGGCTACCCACCTTTTTCCCAGTAATGTAATTAACAATAATTTCATTGAGTAGGTGAAAATGTTAGAAATTAAATTGAAGAAAGGTAAAACGAGCGCATTTCGCCTGTCGTGCGAACTAGCTGTCGCGTGTTCATTCAAAGACTTCAGACATTCGCCAGCACGTGTGCTTCATTTTTATGCGACAGCCACTTTGGCAGCGAGTACAAGAGAAACGAGGGTAGAGAGAATAGTCCCATGGAGCAGAGGTTTTCTCGTTAATGTCGACTATCAAAAGGTCGTAGAAGAAATTGTCTCTTTGCTTTCTTTCGTTAATAGAAAGCGCTCGTGAACTATAATGGTAGGTTTCGCTGGTCCACGCCAGAAATCCTCGGCACAAAGGAACAATGGAATTTTTTAAGCTCGTCGAGATTCTCTGATATTACATCGCGATATTTAATCTTACGATACTACAAAAAGCGGTGGAATGTTACTGATTAACCTGTTGCTTTTATGCGTTTCTTATTTTCGCCTAAACCGCTCCTGCCGTCTTTCTATAACAAACAGGTACGATAAAACCGAATTCCAGAAGAATGTACTATAGTGTCGGCTAGAAACAGATTTTGACATGGAAATAAGAAAAAATTGTATTCTAAGGAAATACAGTTTACAAAATAAAATGTGTAATAAATCTATTAAATAATATAATATTACATTGATTTAAGAAACTAATTAGTTAAAAAAAATCATGCTTACCAGTATACTAATTATTTATTTTACCTATTATTATTACTCACTTTGTTAATCGCTTGATATACAACTTTTTTCTTGTAGGAAGCCTAATTTTGCTTCCGTTATTTAATGTATTACTTAAGGTGTATCAATAGGCGTAAAAGTAAGCGAATAAATTTTAGAATGCATGTAATTACAACTACCGTGCAACCAAGAGTTCTAAATCATTTTATCAATAAGTTATTGAAAGCATGGCTTTTTTCAAATACGAAATAAAATGAAAAAGATCACGAGCACTGTTGTGTAAAGAAACGAGCATCGTGCTTATTATTTCGATAAAGGAATCCTGAAAGGGGCATACACATTTGACGTCCGTTTTTACAAGAAAATCCTGCACAAAACGCGTGAATAGATATGCATATGACGTAGATTGACACGCGCAGGAAGGACCTAGAAAACGGACAAATTACGTTAGCGTACTTGCGCGCGCATAGTTGTTAAAAGAAATAGTAAAAGAAGTGTTTCTGGAAACGCGTTAAGCTCGCGCAAATGAATTAGGAAGTTGCCACCGTATTTCGTCAGGTGGAACAGAGAAATCCGTTTTCATTCCAAGGAAAGAGAGATACGTGCTTGCAGCCGCGTGTGAGAGCGAGATTTTGACCCATTTTCCTTTGTCCTCGCAAGTGTCTGCGTCGGGGATAAATATATTAAAGAGTAAAGTTGCGAGATACATGTAAAATCTCTGCGTCAAAGATTCGATTTTCGAGTTTACCAAAAACTTTCTCTTCTACAATTAAAGCTTTCTGCGCGGCTCTCTGGAACTCGTAAAAACTTTCATAGAGTTTAACGAAGTTTTGCTTCTACTCTCAATCTGGCATGACCTTCAACCTTACGTCCCAATTCTGTAACTGTACGAATGCTCGCAATTCGCTAAGAATACGGTAGGATTTTACCGTTAGAGTATGTATAATAATGAATGTTTGAAAATTAGAATTTTTTATGATTGTTACGCAACGAATATTTGAGTTTAACGAATAACGTTGCAATTTCATATATTTTCCATCGACTCTGTGTACTTCGAATATGGTCTTTTTCGCTCTCACGACAGTAAATTATACGAGCTTCATTGGATATGAATCGTTGCACTTTAATCGGCTCTCTTAAATACACGGACAAATTATCGGAGAAGAAATTAATTCGTGATGGGAAATGTGATATAAATTACGCTTTCACCGGCGTATTTAATTCGGTTTTTAGACCGTGAACATTCATGCGAGCTGAAACTTATTTATATGCATATTTAGGAAACTAGAAATTAAATATTCAGAGAACACGTTCATGATGCCCCATTTCGAACTTTCCAAACTTTTAATACAGTCTGCAAAAAGTATGTTAAGCTCGTATTACTCTCGACAAAAAACGAGCAGTTTTTTGAGCCGGTAACCCATTTCACGCGAACCTGTACATATAAAAGAGTAACGATCAGCTGGCAGAGAACAGGGGAACCATAATAACCCTTCGTCGGCGACATCCGGGTCTATCTTGACCCAAAGTGTCGTATGCGTTATCTGATAGTTAAGTTCCTCAATTAATTACATATACAGCTACTACTTTCAGAACAACACGAAAATTAATTAATTAATTAAAAATATTGTTAGGACCAAGTTATCAAGGACTTCTGCTTCTTATAGCTGATGAGCAGATTTTTAGCAGATTTTTTTAGAGAGAAATCGGGGACACAACTATTTATTCACAATAACTCGGTAGTAGTCTCGGATCGATCTTCATCTCGTCACCAACTACCTTGTTGACCGACAACCGCAAAATCGACTGCAAAAGTCGACTTCTCTTGATCGAATGGTTCTGCTTCAAATCTCCACGATATTTCCGAACGTCGCAGGGGAAAGCAACTTAGATAATTTTACTATTTCACATCGTCGTAACGATATATTTTGAAAAACTGTTTAACCAGTTACGATTCTAAGCATCTTCAATTAGCCCGAGGGTTAATTGGAACGTCAATTAGTAAAATCGCCCTCGTTCCCTTCAATATTGTTTCTGTTATTTGCATTCCAGTCATTTGCCGTCACTTTGCTCTTTCCACCGGAACGTTTTCGAGGTTCAGCGAAAAGATCTCGCAGCTTTAATTCGATCACGGCCAGGTCGGGTCACGAGCTTTCTTCAAGGAAGTCGAAGCGCACTCGGGAAACCACTTGCCACAGCCACACTCCGCGCCGTTTCTTTTTCACGTCGCAGAGAAACTGTTGCGTCCTCGACGACGAATGCGTCTACAATGTTGGAACCTTCCTACGCCCTGATATGCCCGCGGCGCGCGAGGTATCCGAGCAAAAATATTCCCAAGTCTGTAGCTGGGAAGTGGAAAGTGGCTGATGAAAAAGTGCTAGGAAAAATCGGACAGCCCTGGAGTTACGCAACATCTGTCGCGATTCAGTAATTCCAAGTTGTGCCCAAGCCTGAAGGAAACATAGCATTCTCTGTGTGTACCAGCTGAATGGTGACAGACACAACACCTTAACCCTCTATGGGTCGAATTAGTTTCTTAAATATAAAAAAATGTATACAACATGCGTCAACCACCGGTGGCTGACAGTGTGAAATATGACATTTAAATGATGAAAATTTATTTAATTTCTATTTATTACGAGGTTACATTAAGACATTTTAATGGATTTTAATGAAACACAGTAAACATAAAAATGGTTGACCTTCGCAGGTATCACAAAATGTGACAACTTGTTTAGTCATTTTATTGGCCATATTGTGTCACATTTTTTTCCGTAACTTGATTTACAATATTTTCGCATTGCAGAGACTTTTCCAGGTTTTTTTTGCAGTTTATGTCGTTGTTTTTTAGAAGTTGTTGTGATACTGCCAGATGGATTTGTCTCCTTCTCGGCTCAACATGTAAGGTGTGCTACTAATTTTTTTCCGGAATTCAGTAATTTTTATATTTTTATATAAAATGTAACTATTTAGAACTGTAGTATTGAATAATAGTTCAAAGGCCGATTTTGATGAAATCTTATCCAGCGAGCCGAACAAAAACAAAATAGACTTGGCGCATAACGCGTTGATTGAATGTCTATAAACATTTCATTCTAAACTTAAATATTTTCTACTGTGATAAAAAACAATGGTTGTAATATATTTACACATCTGTATCGAATAAATTTCAATCTGTTAGTAGTGCACTTCACATTGCTATACCGCAATACTAAGCAGCGTGTGTGGCCTGATGGGGATTTCCTTACGAATTCGCGTGGCGTTCAACGTGTTAATTCAAAAAATCACAAAATCCAAAAAAACACAAACGCGTGTTAATAGATTCAGTTGAAACAGAAAAGCACAAATTGGATAAGCGAGTCTTTTGCTTATGCACAGTTGTATTCTGTCCATTTAAAGTTAAATAAAATGTGACATGAAAACTAGGCAAAATAGCTCCGCGTTCAACGTGTTAAAAGCCATTCTGTTCAATTTTACCGAATTTTTCTTTTTACGATTGAAATAGCAATTTAAAGCACTGGATTGACAACTGAACTCGTGATTTCTTCTAGTACTCTGTCGTAACTATGTTTGTCGAGCTGGTCGAAATTGGTGGTAGCGTCAACGAGAAATGCTACTTGTCTCGACTTGGCCGTGTTCAAGTAAGATTGTGAAAATTCTGCATCGTCAGCTCCTAGAAAGGGGGATTATTCTGCAACAGGATAACGTTTGACCGCATATTGCAACTTGAATGACTCGCAAAATCACGAAATTGGGTTGGGAACGCCTAAACAAATCACTGTCACTTGTTTCGGTCTCTATAACTTTACCTTTCGTCAGCAATTCATCATCTTAGGAGCACCACTTTTTCATTAACTCTCTATAGGCCGAATATTTTTCTCAAATATAACAAAGTTAAATACAACAATTATAAACCTATATATGTAGATTAAAAGAAATTTACCAGCTCATACAATTTTAGTATAATTTGTAACTTTGTAATTTTGCAGTAACAAGGCATTACGGTGTTTGCACTTCTGTGTATAACAGCTTAAGCGCGAAATTCCATAATACAGTTAGCACTTCACTTTCACTCTCGTGAAAATAATGCAAGGGGTTAATACGATATTCGCGTCTTAACATATACCTAATACGAAATACTAAAATTAACCCTTTGCACTCGAAGCTGTTTTCAGTCGGAAACTTAGGCATTTCTTCTGACCCCGAATATTTTCATTGGACACGATTTATTTCATCTTATGCATCTGGGAGTTTTTACTATTACTCGTGCTTGCAGCAATGAAATTATTACGAATTTCTTTTATGAAAGTGTAGCGATGTAAAAATCGTTTTAAACGAGTGGTGTGGCAATTTTTACTGGCGCCTCAGAGTCGTCATTCGAGTGCAAAGGGTTAATAATTGATGACGCACCATGTAGTCACGGTTACTATTAACTTACTAAACTCAAACTTGCTTGAAAGAACTATAAACGCTATTTTACTATGCATATATCTGGCAATCTAGTGTTAATAGTCTAATTGTCATATTCTTTAACACAACATAGATGGGTAGATATGTTCTTCGTAACGTAATTGTAATAATAACGTTAATGTTGTTCGACGTAGATATGGTTCTTCGAAATTGCAGACTTTTGTTACTTTTCGATTGCCATAAAATTAAATTTGTAACGGCACACGGTAGCCGACCGCTATAACCATTAAAACAGTCCACTTGCAGAAGTCAGGCATCAAATCAGAAAACCTTTCCTGCCGTTTGCAAGCTCGGAAAGGTGATTTCCTTTCTGCACAACTTTCACGCGCGTAGGAGACTTTACTGCTAAAAACATTGTTAGCCGTTACGGGAGTGCCTTGTTTCCTGCGCTAACCGCGTGACCACAGAAAATCCCAAAGAGACATCGAAATCAGCGACAGAAGTCTCTTTCCCTGTTGTACAGGGCGGTGGTTAAATAAAAAACCTGTTAATTTAGTCAATCTATACTTGAGTAGAATTCCTTTTGAATAAAAGGAACATTTAATCAGAAATGACAAGAATCTCTCAATATTTTTCCGACTACCCAATATTTATTATATATTTTGCACTAACGCTTTGACTGCCACGTCACAGGGTGACAGATTATGGGTGACAGAATTGTTTGTCCATGTTTAAAAATAAATTTGTACGTTAATATATTCGTTACACTCAATTTAGTTGATGTCTGGAGTATACAAAAAGGTTCAAGAATAACTTTGTGTCATACGTTCTAGATTTTTAATCGTTGCTTCATTGTATAAATTACTTTGATTTTGTAGAATTTTTAAGGTTGTTGGTTCGGCAGTTAAAGTGTTAATGTGTCATGTAAAACAATATATGAAAATTTGGTAATTAATTTAATATTGGTTTTGGTTTTAATTCGCCACAACGGTATCTTAACAACATTATTGGTTTATTTTGATACATTAGGAAAATGTTAATACGACAACCAATAATCATAATAATAAAAGATCATTAGGCCTGAAGCCATATTTTCTATTTATTTCCAGTAAACGGGCTCATCTTTTCTCGGCTCTGGCACGACTATGATTTAGATACCCTATTAGATACCCTAGAGAAGCGATTCTTTAAATGCCCCTTTTTAATCTGAAAATGTACAAGACAATGGGGCTCTGCAGTCCGATCGCGGACGTAATAACGATTTCAACGGGCTCACAAAGGGAGCAAGTAAATTGCGGAAAACGGTATACGGAACTTTCGTTTCATTTTGCACCGAGTCTCGGCCGGGAAGGTAGCGAAAAAGAGAAGTGGATTATTCATTAATTCCAGAGCGGTTGTTCGCGGGTCTTAAGAGTTGCTCGGAACTTATTAATGGAGCAGACACAGATGAACGATGCTAGATCATCCCCGTTCTTTAATCGGTCAATGTTTGGACACGTATAAGAAAGTTTCGAGCGTGTTTTATGGTATCGATTCATCCGTGCCGCGAGTGAACGGAGATTCATTTTCTTTGCCCGGTAGAGATAAAACGCGGCGAAACTTTTCAACGATATTTAAGTCGGTCCTTTTAACATTATATCCTTTGACACATGGTGGGAAAGAGACCTCTCTCATAGCCATTGCTCTTTGCACTTCGTCTTTCAGAAATATTGGCCCCCAGTTAGCTTTGATGCACTTTAAAGGCCGAATCCGGACACAGTTGCAAATTTCATGGCGTACAAAGAGCTCCGCGAGACGGCTAAATGAAATTTGCAACTTAAATCGCGCCTGTAATTTGTTTATCGTAAATATTCGTCGAGGAGGTCCCCTATCCGACGTTCTTTTATTCAGGATTTTTCTCATTTCCGTTTTTGAGCAGCTTACGCTTCTTGAAACATTTATTTCCGCCTTGCACGCAATCCGTTTCGGTTTACGCGCGGAAAGTCTTGAAAATATTCGAGAACATTAAAATAAGAATATCATTGGAAGTAATACAAACGTTTTGTAAAAAGTCACAGTTGTGCTAATGATTTTTTAACATTTTTATCTGTATCTATAACGAACATTTGAAATGTGCCTTCTGTAAAATTATGTGAACTGTATACATGTACAAGGTGTATCGTCAAAATCAGGCGAAGCTCAAAATAAACTGTAAGCTTTCACAGATGTAAAACGCTTTTACAATTTTTACCATTTTTATTAGATTGAAGCTTTGTGCATAAACATAATTGACAGAGATATGTTTTAAATGTTCGTTATAGACACAGGAAGTATAGTTAAAAACCATTATTTTTACTTCTTTCTATATAACTCTGACCACTAAGAATTTGAAAAAAAGATTTTCACACATTATTTCGTAAAATAATTGTCTTAACATTAAAAGAGTTAATCGTTTTTTAATGTTAGTTAATCCTTTTTCTTCCGTAAAGAGTATTCCAAAATACCTGTCTGCCACTGTATATACTAATTCAACAGAGTGGTTTCATGACTTAAAATAGAAAACAGAAAATTCTATAAAACTATTAATAGATTCAATGAAATTAAAGCTATAATTGGATATGAAATTTTAACTTTCATTGCAATTCTTGCTTTATTTATGATTTTGTTTAAACTTAGACGTCTGCGATTTATTGTAGTTGTTTAAGTGCGTAAGCATAGTTATAAAACTATGAAATTTCTTTGCATTTTATATTCCAATTATTTTTTATACTGTTTCGTTGCACATATAAATAAAATTTGCGAATATTTCAAGTAATTCAACATGCTACAAACACTGGATATGAAAGGTATTGAACTACTTACATTTCTGACTCTTGAAAAAAACTGTTCATATATAAATTGTAATAATTTCCTAAGAGCACATAGTGCAACCACAAGCATGGACTCATTTTAAAGATTAAGGTCTCTACTCTCGCAAAAGCAGCGTTCATTTTCATCTAAGATATTTTTACATAATTTAGCAAGTGGGAAACTGAATACCCATTTTTCCTAACAAAAATGCTGCATATTTAAACACTTCTAAAACCTTTTAAAAATTTCTCTCATAAATGAAACTATGAAAAATGTGAAGATTAAAGTCTACCGTGTATACAAACTCTGTGAAAACTGAAGTATGGAAGAAAAATGACAATCGTAACTTCATTGTGTACCTTATACTACTCTAAAATTGATGGCACCTCTTGTTCGAAGCTCGCTGAAACGACTAAAAAATCGTATATCAATATTTAAGGTGTCGGTGTAAAGGAGAAGTTCCATTTTTAAACCTATGGCAGTTTTAATCGAGATAAGAATTTTTTTTTAATCTGCACAGATATTTGAATGTATAGCATTTTCAAGAAAAGACGCCTCTTTAATTTTGTATTCGCTTCATCGTAAAAACAAATCTCAGACTAAAATGAACGACAGATTTTGAAACTAGAACCTTTCAGCTTTAAATCGTATTCAGGTCTATTGGCATATAATCGTTCTTTTTTTAGGAATTTATCATAGTTTAACCCTTTTAATTCCGAACGAAAGTATCGTACATATGCGAAGAATACCGGGGCAATTTAATGAATTTGCTAAGGTTTGCGACCCCACGGCTCTTACCCCAGAGCTGTTATATGTAGAGCGAAACCTTATTTTCTAACAGCTTAAACCCAAAAACAATTTCTTCAATTCTTTTGCAATGAAATTAGACCATTTATAACTTTTTATAAATTTATTTTGAGATAGAATTCGCTCGCAATTCATTCGTCATTAAAAGGGTTAAATACAAGCGTTGTTTTCAAGAGTCGGGTATATAATGTTCTGTACCTTGTTTCCCTTTCTTTAGAAATGTCAAATATTTTTTTCTTAGTATGATACAATTTAAAATATGTAGCAGATTTCGAATTTATATTTTTTTTTTAGTTCAATATATTGATGAAGGACTTTATAGTGTGAGCAAATATTTATGAATTTATATATTAGAAAGGTTATGGCTGGGTTTGAAGGTAATTTTTGCCCCCGACGGTATTTTGATCGAACTTGGAATATGTGATAGCCTACCCAAAAAGACCCCCGTCTGCAAAGTTTCAGCCCCATATCTCATCTGTAAGGATAGTTATTGTGAAAAATAAAAAAAAACGATTTTTTGACCCATTTTCCCTATTTATTAATTAACTAATAAATTAAAAATTCTGAAAAAGTTCTGACACATTTCGGATACTATACCACATGTTAGGTATTATTTTCAGATTTTTCAAACTCTGGTTGTAAACAACGAAAAACATTAAAATATGCCGATTTCATATAGCAATCTTAAGTTGAACACCGCAGATTTAATTTAGCAATGAGATATAATTGTAAGTATTATGCCCAATTTTTTTCAAATTCCTGAGAGGGGGGACAACATAGTTAAAAAAAAAAAATAAAAACCACTTTTCTCGGCTTTTTATTAATGTTATACTCATTTTTTCTGAATCTAAAAAATATATTATGTAATATTGAACGTTCCTGCGTTAAAAAAAATGTTCCACATTTTTAAAGTTGCGTACTGTAAAAAATTAAAATAATATTATTTTTAACATTTGTATGTCGATGATGTTATAAACAGAATGTTGAGTACAGATAAAGTAATAAATAGTTTAGCACAACAAGTAGAAACACAACACTGGAACCGCCGAAAAACACCATTCAAAACCATATCTTTCAGAGAAATTCTTGATTTTCCGGATATGACGGAAGATGATTTAAAAATCCTTTTTTACAGGATCGTATAAATTATCTCAAGCTATTTTGTATTTGGCCGAAATAATGAATGAACATGATAATCATATTAACATCCGTTATTTAAGAGAAAATAATAATATTGTTAAATTCGAAGTAAAATCACGGCATATTAACAGGAAAACATACAAATGTTACATAAATTATACACCAAACTCAACTGGTTATTCGGGTATAAAACGGTATTGTTGCGAATGTGCTAATGGAAAGCGCACTATTGGATGTTGCTCACATGTTGCTGCTATTATTTATTATTTGTCTTATGCTCGATTTGATATAGACATAATTCGGCCAGCAGAGATACTCACTAAAATATTCAATAAATCTGGAAGTTTTATTGTTAACATTAGAACATTTTGTTTGACAAAATGTGTTGAGCTGCGGTGAGTAACGAAGTTCCCTGGGAAAAAGACATAAAATGTATGAAATTAATCTCCATATTAAAGATTCCCGTAAAAAGAGACACGATTCTCCGTTCACGATATAGCAATGATTGCAGAATCCATCTACGCGGTAGCTCAAATAAATTAGAAAAACACTTTGCGCGATATTCTGATGGTTATTAGATATCCCAGTTCTCTCTCAAGTTGTTTTATTCAATCAATTCTATTGCGGTATCTCGAGCCTCCGTTTGAACGTCATCGGCAATGCTACCTATCCACGTGGGAGTACAGTTAGGAGGACAGCTTTTACGGCTGTCAATTTTGGAGAATTTTGGAGTTTATTGATTACTTTGTAATGTTAGATAGACGTTTCGTGCGCATCTATGTTTACTAGAGAAAAACTGGTATAATATTTTGAGAAAACACAAATTAACATTCTGAGAATGCATCTGCCACACTAACGACATGTGGCAAGACTAATTAGCGCAGTGTTGAGATTATTTAGTTTCGTATCATATATATCGGATAATTATTCCTCGTTTCATTGTAACATATTATGTTTTCGATCTAATACTTTCATAATATCAATATTACAATGTACGAGTAAGATCAATAGTATAATAGAAAAGTTAGGTATTGCCGATTCTTACAGTTTCTACCAGAACAATGATCCAAAGCATCCGGCTTATAATGTTCGTCTATGGTTCCTTTATAATTGCCCACATGTAATCGAAACTCCCGCTCAATCATCTGATTTGAATGTAACCGAACATTTATGGGGGTACTTAGAAGAAAAATTGAAAAGCCACATTATTTCTAATGCTAAAGATTTAAAGAAAACATTAAAAGAGGAATGGGCAAATATTAATCCTTCGTATTGCGAAAAACTATTACGGTCCATGCCGATTCGATTAAAAGCTGCAAGAGCAAATAAAAGACTACCAACAAAATATTAATATCAAATAAAAATAGCATAAAACATATGTACATATCTACAAGAAAATTGTCTACTGTCCGAGTTTTATTTTGAGGTCAAAT
>CM052093.1:10215728-10238517 GCA_028453745.1 Agapostemon virescens | reverse complement strand
TAATGTATTTATATAATGAATTATGTAAAACAGTTACAAAGACATTACAAATACAATGTTTCAAAATTTCTTCGATGACTGCATCCAAAGGTTCGAGATGAAAATTTTTCATAGCATTTTGATCTAAGGAATATTGTGTTAACCATTTTAACAAATTTACATTAAAAGTTTCAAATTATATTGCGGTTTATTCATTTTTATGAATTCGAGCATTATTTTGTTGATACGTTCATGAAATTACATTTGCTGCACAAATAAAAGGTACGAATTTCGAAAGAAGGAAAAACTAATTCAAGCTTACCACTTTACTAAAATGCACCTCACGTCGTAAGTGTTCTTCCACCGAAAGTATGTTTGCCAAATACTTCCTTTCGAAGGTCTCTCAAATATGAATTAAATTCATCCGTAGCGTTCGGGCTTCATTTCTTCTCGTCGGAGAAAATAATGTGAGAAACAACTTTAAATGGAAATCATCGTCTAACATGAACTTTACCTGATCCCAATTTCTATTCATGTTTTCATGAGCCTTTTAAAATAATTTAGATTAGTCTGGCTGCTTTATGGCGTTTGGGAAACGTATACGAGATGTCAATGTTGATCTTTTAATGTTGCGGTTACATTTAAAAAGCTGTTAACACTAGAATTACCGAGTAATAAATCCGAAAAATTGCATCCTTCCAGATCTCATATAATTTTGATCGTAATATCTGCTTCAATGAAGAAATTCATTCGAAACCTTCTGGTGAAAATGTTTTTATAACTTCAGTAATAGTGAACGAAAAAATCAAGATTTTGACTGATTCGGTAGTTCTAGTGTTAAAGAACCCAACAGTTCAAGTTTCTATTTGTTTCCAACTTACGACAGAATATTACTTACTACTTTAACACTTTGACTGCTATGTCACCCATATATGGGTGATAGAATTATTAGTCCATGTTTAAAAATAAATTTGTACGTTAATATATTCGTTGCATTCAATTTAGTTGATATCTGAAGAATATAAGAAGATTGATAGATAACTATATGCCATACAATTAAAGTTTTCAATCGCTGCTTCATTAAATAAATTACTTTGACTTTATGCAATTTTTGAAGTCGTCAGTTTAGCAGTTAATGTGTTAACAACATAGTTTACTGAACAAAGGAATAACTTCGTTTTAATTCACTTTACTTATTTTTTATATACTTAGTATTAGTAGAGTCGCATAAAAAAATTCTGTTCATCTTCAAGGGGACGCCAAAATTTCCGGTACGATTCAACGAATTCCTACCTCTTGTTCGCTAAATGATAAAACTGTACTTTGTCTTTTCACTATGGTAACTGCTACGTGGAATTATATAAATTAACTAAACAAGATTGTTCTTCAGCAAAAATACGAGTGAAATCTCCGAACTATGTTAAAAATAATGCTGTAGATTCGCACCGATTATAAAATGTTTCTTGCTTTAATTTTTATAGGTATGTAAATATGAAACCGGAAGTTTTGTTTAGAAAATATATGTTCAGTGTATGAAAATGATACAAAATATTTGATTTGAAGTATTGCCCATCAGTAGCTGTACTATAACGTCCCGTTCTTTGCAGTCGCGTATTCGAACGGAGTTATAGGTTCCTGTTAGCATGATCGCGTTTGTAAGAAGGCGAAACGATATAATGTGGTTGACACTTTCAAACTGCTGTTGTATGAAACTTGTATGGTTATGAGTTGAAAATCTTAATCGGATGTCAAAATAAGAAAATTATGTCAATTACGCGGTTTGAAGATAACTGCATTGACAGCTAGCACCACCTATGGGAAAATTCTAGTTCCATATTTATAGACTAGATATGCATATTCATAGATAACTTAAATACTTGTGTGTGCGTGAATTTCTAAAATTTTTGAAATATGAGTGACGCCACATAGTTATAACCGCAGTATGCTACTGAAAATTCTGCAGGCTCTGAATTTTATAAAATATTTCGTTTTGATCCGATTTCGTTGTAGTTCGACCTGTTTGTTTAAAATATGAAATTAATATACAGAATAAATTAAATTGGTTAAATTAGAGATAAAGTAGGTGCCTGGTAGGCCAATGGTTCCTGAGGAATGTACGTGGTTGAAGTAAAGTGTTCGGCCTTTTACATAAATCTTCTCGTATAATGGAATCTGCAGAGCAAGTAACCGTAATTAACTAGCACGGTATCTATTCACAGTTCTGAAACATTTCGTGCGTCGAGCATCACGGCATCAAGATTTCAATTTCATATTTCCAGGACAATGGATGATTAAGGCAGCACGGCTTCGTTTCGAATAAATATCCAGCCACGTAACCGGTGTCACGAGTTGAATCATTTTCTTTTTTTAATTCGAAGGAAATTACTTTCATGATTACCCTTGAATTATTTAGGCCGTCGATGAAAACTTCGATCGCGACATTGGGGGCGACCGTTCATCGAAGGGAGACTGGATGTATTATGTCTCTCGTAAAAACAGAAGCAGAGAAATTTAATTTCGTCACAACTCATGCAACGAAAGGGTCTTACTTAAAGCTCTGAAAGTTACAGCTCCTTGGAAATCCAGGACAGTAAGGTTCAATGCTGAGTCGCATTGTAGGATTGAATCCATTGTAAATTACGGCTGCACGTTTCAAGACAGTAAGAAATAACGTTCACAATCAGCAAAGACAATTTCCTAGAACATCTGCCCGTCTGCTCTAATCGTGAAAGCTTTTTTAGTTCTAGAACCATCGAATGAAAGTGACCGGTTTGTGATGTCGCATAAAATGCAGATTGCTTCCATTATGATTCGAACTATTAAAGACGTTTCAATTTCTATCATTTCCGAGAAAATGTGTCTTTAGTTTCCCAAGCTGTAAAAATAGAACTGTGAAAATCTAAGCTTTAAAACGAGTTCAGGTACAGTCGGTCATGAAAATATTTAGATCCTTTTTTTAGAACGGAATATCTTCTTTAAAATTGGACCAGACAACATGAATTTTTTTAGATGATAAAAGGACTAGTCTACTAGACAATATGAGAAAATTTGATTGCAACAACTGTGATTTGTTGAAATAATAAAAGAAACAAAACATAATGTTTCTAAATTTTCTTATCTGAGTTTGTAACGAAAATTTAATTATTGTGTTTTGTAGATCTTGATAAGTTGCATGCATGCTACAAATTTTATCGAAATCGATTATCGTTATTATGACCTATAAACAGTTAAAAATAGCGAAAACCGCAGTTTTTCACGACTTTTGATAAATAATTATAAGAAATTTGCAGATCATTACATCTTCTCATGTCTGTAATTTAAAACTACGTCACTCGATTTCAATGAAATTTTCTGCATGCATATAAGTGATCGAAATCCATGAAACACTAAACTTTCGTTGCAAGCTCAAATAAAACAAGTTTAAAAACATTATTATTTTATTTCTTTTGTCATTCCAACCAGTTGCAGTTTTTACAAAAATTTCTTAGTAGTGATACATCCCATCATCTACGAAAATTCAAACTGCTTGATATAATTTTATAAAGTTATTTCGTTTCAAAGAGTGTTCCAATTTTTTCGTTGCCTACTATGGATGGTTGCAACCAGAGAACTTAATTATCTTTTGTAATAACTTCGTTGAAAACGTAATTTTTTATTTCTTTTCGTGTTCGTTTAATTTATTTTATCGGATATGATCGTTAAAATTATTATGCGTTGGTCTATGTATAAAAGTATAAATAAATTCTATAATTCTTGAATCATTTCGAAATTTAATTTTTAATTTCACTATGGCAGTTTTGAAATTTGTACTAACAAAATTTGTAATTATTACGAAACTTACCACAGTGGGGGTTCAAAATTCATAAATGTCTTTCACATAATCACAGCTATAGAAAATAAATATACACACCCTAGCTAGGGTGCTCTGTTATTGGTGATACATTCTATGAATTCCATGTTTAACATCGTCTTAATTCAATGCATATTGGAATTTATTATTTTAAAATAAGTACTCAAATTAGTAGAGCTGCTGTGCGATAAATGTACACTTTGTATTCGCGTATAAAACTTTTCGTGTCCATTTCATATTTATATATTAAAAAAGCCCGAAAAAATTGAATCTTCCAAGGTAATTATAAGAAATAATATCATAATTGATATTAGTATTGATAACACTGCCTTTTTCAACACTAACTGCTATAATTATTTTTACCATACTTTCAATACATTTCATACAATTTATTTTCACAGTGTCATTTTCATGGCATACTGCAGTGATACAATCAATTAATTGTTGCTTGTAGATAACAAGTTCCCTTGAAAGTTTCTTCTTTAATAATTTCCATAGGTTCGTGATTGGGTAGAGGTTTAAAGAATTCCCAGACCAATCGAGAAACCTTTTTGACTTTATGACAAAGTGCAGAAACACGCATGAAAGTAATAATTAGAATTTAGTGTAACTAAGTGCCTTATTATGAATTCATTGATTTTGTATGAAATCATACATTCATTTAAAAATTTCTAATAATTTAATCACCCAACATATATGTATGGTATTTAACACTTGAACTACCGTACCAGTCAAAATGACTGGTTCCTGATTTTTTCGTTTACAATTACTGAAGTTATAAAAACATTTTCACCAGAAAGTTGAATTTCTTCATTGAAGCAGACGTTACGATAAAAACTGTACGAGATCTGAATGGATGCAATCTTGTCATTATTACAAAGCAATATACATCGGTCGGATTTATTACTCGGTAGTTCTAGTGTTAATGCAAAATTGGTACACGTCTAAACAATTAATCATTAGATTAGAAAAGTAGCTTTGATGAATTAAAAATATGAGTAATTATCAATTGGCATAATTCAGATGGAAATTTACAAAATTGAGATTATTTATTAACATGTTACAAAATTTGAGTGGTACGCAACACTTTCAGAAATATATTATGCTTTAACACTTTGACTACCATGTCCCCCACATATGGATGACAGAGTAGTTTGTCCATTTTTTAAAATAAATTTGTAGAGAATACGAGAAGGTCGAAGGATAACTATTTGTCGTACATTACAAATTTTAAATTGTTGTTTCAGCAAATAAATTACTTTGATTTTGTGGAATTTTTAAGGTTGTTGTTCTGGCAGTTAAAGTGTTAAACAATCGTTCAATTGTAACGGAGAATTATAAACATGGATAAAATTAAATCATGTCATAAATAACCGTGAATTTACATAAATCTTGGGTTCTCAATTCGATCGTCTGTCGTATAAATTTCGTTTGAGTACCTACCTCGTCAGGTTAATAAAATTCTAACCGAATAAAGCCTGCGGAAATTTAGGCCATCTATTGAGCATGGTCTACGAGGAGCAGAGATCTCGTTCCTCTAGTCGCTACGGGTTCTTGTGTAACAGAACTGAAAAGACTGTCAATAATTGTTCAAGGAATTGCTTAAAGTACGAGTTAAAATCCGTATTGGGGTTATGCACACGTTACCGCATCCGACGCTCGGTATTGTTCATTTTCCGAAGCTTTCATCGTAGTTTACCCCCTTGAATATACGTAATCTATTAGCCAGGCTACATCGCAACGGCGGCATTATATAATCAATCGGAAGAAAGCGCATAAGCTGAATTGAAAACGCTGCAACGATCCCTCGTACGGGAATAACGGAACTGGCTTCGAAGATGGGAAAATTCCATGGCAATCTTCTATACTTCTTTTCGAACGAAATTGTTCAGCGATACATTTTTTACAGAGTACTAACTTGGAGTCACGAAGAAAAAATTAAACGATAGCTATCTCTGAAGAAATTGTTTCAACCTGCCGTCGATGTCGTCAGACTTTACGATTTAGTATACGTTCCGAGATAAGCGAAATTAGAATGAAATTATGTGTCCGGATTGTGTATTTCCTAAAATGGAAATTATTTAATTGAACTTTGTTGACATTCGTTAACGAAATCATTAGTTGCTTCGACTCTTTTAATCGTTACATTATTTTTAGTTGATGAACTAAGTTGGTTTTATTATAATACAATCTTCTTTTATAGGCCATTTTAAAAACATGCTTTCATATAAGGAAATTTATTTCTTTAATTTTATAACGACTATATCTTTTTAGATTCTATTATGATATTACAGACTTGTAAAACACTGATATGATCTCTCGTGACTCTATTTATAACGAGTGCAGATTAAAATTGACTTGCACGACACATCGATATTTACTGCATGTAATTTTAGGCGTTTATTGATAATAAAATAATTGTTAACTTAATCGTAATGCATTTTTTTCTGAAATTATTCGTTATGTTACCTCACTTTTAACAGTGTATTTTCGTGCAATATTTCGTGCAATTAATTCTTATACGCTCCCCAGTAGTATTTGCACAAAAGGTATTCGGTTAATATTCATCTATTTTAACTTTACACCGCAATCCGATCATTTGAATAAGTATAAAATTTAAAACGTAAAACAGGCGAATTTTCAAGGAAATTTACATAATTTTGATCAAAAGATTAACCCTTAGCACTTCAAGCAATTTTAATTCCAAAATCGAAACATATTTTTGCAATAAAACAATTCCATTGTACATGGTTCATTTCCTTTCGTGAATAGAAAGTTTATCATTATCACTCGTACGTGCCACATTCCAATTCTTACTGACTTTTTAAATGCAAACATAGCGATGTATAAACTATTTTAAATAACAATAAGGAAATGTTTAGTGTCGCCTCAGAGGCGCCATTGGAGTGCTAAGGTTTAACACTTTAACTGCCAGAACAACAACCTCAAGAATTCAACAAAGTCAAAGTAATTTATTTGATGAAACCATAATTTAAAATTTAAAATGCACGACACATAGTTATCCTTCTACCTTCTCGTATTCTCTAGTCTTCAACTAAATGTAGTACAACGATTATATTAATGTACAAATTTATTTTAAAAAATGGACAAATTGCTCTGTCACCCATATGTGGGTCACATGGCAGTCAAAGTGTTAAAAGAATTGAAACATTTGGAAAAGACTTTATTTTAAGTAAACGTAATGTGTTCTTAATAAGTAACCTATATTTTCTTATACTTCTCACTCTTTATTTTGTTTTGCTTCCTATTATTTTTTCCAAGAGAGAACCGTTCTCAAGTAAAACAAGTCTCACGAGAAAAAAATATATTGATCTTGATTTATCCGCAGCACAGTTGTAGACAGGTTCAGCTGCAAATTGTACCCTTAGCCTTCGGCTTCATTAAATCTTCACGACAGAACGAATGCCCCAAATTGTTCTTGCCCGATGCAATTGCGCTTTCATTCATGTAGTTTGCATGCAGCGATGTAACGACATCCGAAACCGTTCCATTCAGAATCTGCCCGATGCAGATTGAAAATCGTTTCCGGGAGTTACGCCATGACTTTGTAAACGGGAATTCGATTCCTGTGTCACTGCCTGCGTAATGGCTGCCAAATCGTTCTACAGGGTGTCTGCTTATTCGCTTTTCTCAACTGTTCTAACATTATAAAAAATAGTCGAAATGATATATTGATGAAGTTCTCTTCTTATTTAGAAAATTTGGGTTTAGATTCGTACAGGATGATTGAACAACTTTAACCTTCTTGCATGTTTTCATTATTTGTATGTAAATGAGGAATATAATATGAAGAAATTATATAAACGAAACTTACATTGTGTAGAGAAGAAAATAAAGGGTGTCCCAAAATTAACGCAAGATTTGAATTTGCAGTAAATTGTTGGCAACCTTGAAAAAAGAACAATTTGACACCTGACAGTTTAGGGTTAGTAAAAATGGAGCGTTATACGATACAACAACGTGTAGCAGCGAGTGAATGGGTTGTGACAATCGCTTTGGTGCCCTGGCTAGGTCACTATCCTTATTGATTACATGGCACGTGTTTAATACCCACGAGTTATCCCGCCGATGAGTAGAGAGTAAACTGTTACCGTGTAATCGATGCGTCGAAGGCCACAGCATAGGCAAAACTTCATTGTCCTTTGTTCTTGCTTCTCAAAGTAAAACAACAAACAAGTACACAAAGTAAGTCGTCGACCGGTTCGAGGCAGCACAATAGAAATGCTTAAGTAATCTCTTTATTACAATTCGATAAAAAAGGAATAATTAATTTTATTATTCTTATATTTGAAGTTTTAATTGTTATATTATACAGCATGAACCATTTAATCAGGAATACGTAAATACAGGACGATTCAGCTAACTGTGCCACCTAAATTACAAGTAAACTATTTGGTATATAAAAAAAAATGGTTGATACGAAGGTTACATAGATTCAAAAGTAGTGTACAATGTAATAATTAGTTATTTTCTACTTTAATTTTTTATCGAGATACATCTGTCAGTATGTCACCTTGAGTTTCTTCATCATATAGGATACATTGTAATTTTGCGATTGGAAAGGGAATTGAATCCTTAATAAGAAAAACTAGACGAATGTATGTGGTGAAAAACTAATAGTTACTGAGATATTTTGTTTAAATTACTCCATCGATTTCACAGTAGACAGGGTGTAACGCATTCTACAATTTAGTAAATGAAATGCGAAAAAGCTGCAGTTGGTATAAATTACATGACGAATAAAGAAGGAACTTTTTAAATATTTTTTATTTAAACCACGTACTAGAAATTTTGAAGACGCATCTTGTAGATTTATGATAGCTATGCACAAGCAGAAAAATTCATTGAAATCGGTTGATGTACACCCGAGCTATATGCCATGGAAAATGATGAAAATCGGAATTTTTTTTCTGCGTCAATCGATTTATATTGGATATTTTGTATATTTCCTTCGTACAAGATTGAATCAACGCAGTACGAAGCTGCGGAGATATATGGTAATGAAACGTTCTTAGAAGTTCGAAGGCAGACCTGATTACTTTGTTGCATTGCGCCCAATCATATTCTTCCAACAACTACTAAGCATTAATTCTTTGTGATTTTCAATTCACCTAATATAAAGTATTGATTAACACTTTGACTGCTATATCACCCATATATGGGTGATAGAATTGTTTGTCCATATTTAAAAATAAATTTGTACATTAATATATTCGTTGAACTAAATTTAGTTCAGATCTGGAGAATAGAAAAAGGTTGAACGATAACTTTGTGTCGTACATTTTAAGTTTTCAATTGTTGCCCTGTTAAATAAATTACTTTGAGTTTGTTGGATTTTTGAGGCTGTTGGTTGGGCAGTTAAAGTGTTAAAGGTAAGAGGGTGCAGTTATTTTGTATTTAGATTCCATAATCCCAATGTTTCTTAATTTACAATCAACATAAAATTTATCCAAAATAAAAAGATAATACATAATATTTTTTTAATAGATTGTAGATTAAATTAATAATAGATACAGATAATACTTTGAGGTGCGGCAGACTCCCCGAAGAGGAGAATCGCCAATACTAACTGTAGTAGCGTGAATATTTCTTCAAATATCTTAGAAACTAATAAAGCCCACAGATAGAATTTCATATTCACAGGCATAACCTCCTTCTCTTTACGGCTTTCAAGTTTCATCTCTATATGATATATAAGCCACACTATACGCCAGTCTCCTTTTTATCAGTAACGTTTTCTGGCTGTCTTTTTACTATATGTACGTATTTATGTTTATATAATATGATATTCTATAACATAATTGTAGTAATTTACACACGTTTTAAGTAAAACATCAAAAAATCAGGAACCAGTCATTATGACTGGTTCGGTAGTTCTAGTGTTAAAGTGACGATAGAATTTTCAATACTTTTGATGCACACTATGGATTTCTGCGATCGATAAATCCTTATTAAATTACGAAGTTCGCATGCCAAAGGAGATCGAACTGTATAATACTACAACGGACTTTGATAATGCAGTATTAAATAAAACCCTAAGGAAATTCAGAACACTGTCCCATGGGAAACATCAATGATTTCGACGATACCGAGAGTTCAGTTGCTATATGAATTTTTTAGTGATCCCGCCAGTTCACGTCCCCAGTGAATTTAGCTTTTCCATCGTTCCTCAATCGTGATATATTCGAAGATGAAATAAACCAATGCGGTTTGTGTAGACGTCTCGAGGCATGTTTGCTTCATAATCTTTATTACATTGGCAGTAGTTATTATAAATTATTTTTGAGCCACCAATACTTCTGAGTTTTATATTATTTATTTTACCATTTAATTCTAAACCAACTTTTGCTTCTCAACAAAACTGAACCATATATCATGATTTTAAACAATCCTATTGTCAAAAATATTTTTATGTGGATGAACTGCTACGAAGACGGTTTTCTTAAGAATTTGTTGAACGTCATTCACATTAATTAGATTTTTATGCGACTATGACTTGTCAAAAATTCGAAAGTAAAAGAAAATTTCTAGTTAGCCAAATTCACAAAAATGTATGAGGTTATTATATCATTTTGACTGAAAATGGAAATTTGCATAGGAACCATGTGAAATATTAATGAGTTTTCAGTTTAACCTAGTTTTCGTAATGCCTAATCGCTTGGTCGGTGATATATTAATTTGATTTTCACGATTTTCAAGAATTATTGATTCGAGATCGAACTAACCGCTATTGGACAGCAATAGAAGTGGCCTTTAGCCATGCTGGCGGGGATGGTACCAGTGATAGCTAATTAAAGAAGGTTTGAAGGCTTAAAAGTAAACGAAGACTATCGATGAACATAAAATTCCAGTTTCATGTAATAAATTACCAGCTATGAAGTACGTAATTTTGATGAATATAATGTCAAGAAAAATAATGAGTTGAGCTCATAGGTAGACTTATATTAAAACCTATCAAAGCCTCTTGGCGGCAGCTGAAAAATGGGTGAAGGTCAGGCGGAGAAAAGGATGAGGGAGCATTTCGTCCTGGGTCTGTCAGAGAACTCGTTGGTAAAGCTGACTAGCAGACCCTGCCATAGACGCTGGGATATCGGAAGGCACTGAAGGACGATGTACATACATAGCGTAGCGCACGAAAGTATTCGGACACTCTTCAAACCTAAATAACTTCTTCAAAATTGAACCAAACAACTTGACTTTTTTGGAGCAACTAGCAACATTGATTTACTAAATGATATGCAAAAATAATTTTGGAATAATTCTAATTGGTAGAAATTACGTGGGAAAGTAGAAAAGACATTTTTTAAAACATTCTTATTTCAACTCGTAATGAAAATTTAAAATATGCGTTTTTCAAATCTGTGTTAGTTGTACACATGCTGAAAATCTCACCGAAATCGATTGACGTGGAAAAAAATAGCACGCGTAGAAAGATGTAAGAATTTCCGTAGTTTAAGCAGAAACTGATCAAGAATCGTGAAAAATTGCGATTTTCACTATTTTCGATGACACGTTGCTCGTGTGTACGTCGATCGATTTTAATGAATTTTTCTGCATGCGTATAACTATCATAGATCTACCAGATGCGTCTTTAAAAATTTTTGTGCGTGGCTCAAATAGAAAAAATTTAAAAAGTTCCTTTTTTATTGATTATGTAATTCACATCAGTTCCAATATTTACAAAATTTATTTTGTATATCATTTATTAAATCAATGCAACTAAATGCTCAAGAAAAGTCAAGACGTTTGGTCCAATCTTAACACGTTAAGCGCCACGACGGTCCCTAGGGACCGGCGCTGGACTTTCCGTTCAGGCCTCGTCGGTCCCTACGGACCGGCGACAGATTTTTCGTTCTCCTATCGCGGTGCGCGTTACGTTACCCGACTGTTTATACTCTGATTCGTCTATCGGCGAGCGGCCCGGCAAGGCCCGCCTGACGGTTAACAGTGGCTTGAACGGAACGGCACAGAAATTCGGCATGGCGCTTAACGTGTTAAAGAGGAAGGTTTGGGGAAGATTTTAGCGTTTGAGCCATGTCGATAGCTCTAATAGTTTGGCCGGGGCACGACTTCAAAGATTTGCCAAATATTGGCAAATATTGCTAAATATTGAAGGTAACCCCCTTCTTAAAATCGTGAAAAATTATAGGTGTCCGATTTTTTTATAATTTTGTCTACACATTTCTAAACGCGCGGTCAGAGTGTATGGAAATTTTCAGGTCGATCGGAATCGAATTGCAGCCATGGCGCGACTTTGAAATTTCAGGGCGATCAGTGGCGAAGATGGGAAAAATGGGGTTGATAAAAGGTAGCTTCCTGAAGTCCCCTGATATGCTAGCCTAGATTTTGAGAGCTCTGCTTAACACGTTAAGCAGGCCTCGTCGGTCCCTACGAACCGGCGACACATTTTTCATTTTGCTATCGCGGTGCGCGTTACGTTACCCGACTGTTCATACTCTGATCCGTCTATCGGCGAGCGGCCCGCCTGACGGCTAACCGTGGTTTGAACGGAACGGTACAGAAATTCGGCGTGGCGCTTAACGTGTTAAAAAAGTTATTTTGGTTTGAAGAGTGTCCGAATACTTTCGTGCGCTACTGTATGTATGAATCAAAGGTGTATCAGACACTAGCGGGAAAGTCTCATTCTTCTTTCGAAGAGTGCAGGAAGTATGATGAAGGAAGTGCAGGGAGGATGATGAAGATGTCGCGCAGTAAAAAGGCTCACTCGATGACGATTCTTCGCTAACCGCGGGATCGTCGACAGCGAGTTGCCCTCAAGCCTATCGAGCCGTATATGATCCTCTGAGAGAGTCCGCCGATCTGTCGACGTCGCTGTAGGTCCGGTCTCGTGTGCCTACTGGATACCTAAGGTGTCTGCGGCAGATCGACAGTGGGCCACGCTAGGGGAGGGATTATGTAAATTTCGGCTGTGAACGCTGCTAGGTGACATCCATCTCCTCCTGGTGTTGATTTGCAGTTGTGGCTCTCTTTGGTTGTAGTTGTTGTCATCTCCATCCATCAGAAGGTTGTGTTGTTGTTGTTTTTCTTCGGGGTCACCAATTTGTGGTGGCTGCTAGATGTGTGATGGAGAGAGAAAGGAAAGGAAAGAAGGAAGGGGGAGTATTTCGTCCTGAGTCTGCTAGAGGACTTGTTAATAAGGCTGACTAGCGGACCCTGCCTTAGACCCTGGGTAGTGAAAAGCGGTTAAGGACGGTATAGATATGAACTGGAGGCGGATCAGGAACTAGCAGGAAAGTCTCGTCCTACTGTCCCTCTACTGGCGAGAGTAGGAGGTAGAGCCGCCACAAGACGTACAAGATATCTTATAAAAAATTTATATTATAAATTATCATTTGGTAAAATGTCGATATATTAACATGCGGCTTGAAAGTTACACGGCCCCATAGAGGGATAATGTAAGATTAGTATGGTTCTTTGTTGTGTTGGTTGAGAGCAACAATAGAGATGATATGGACCTGGGATACGGTGCGCAATTTCCGAAAATGCTCTTTAGGGTCAGCCTAGGTGCATTCTTGCGGTTACCACATAATTTTCCCCCATGTATCGGACGGACGGACTCGCGCAGTACTAAGGGATATACTAGGCTTTGATGAAGGATCGATGTTAATTGGTGGTCTAAGACACGCTTCGTGCGATCTGGCGTGGTCGGTACGATATATGCAATTCTTGCCTCTGCACGAAACGTAACGGAAATGTCATATCAAAAAGATAACTGCCCGCAAAACCCAGAAGAACCGTGAATTGACCTCGTGCAAGTCGTTACGAGTCTACCAGCTACGTCGCTTTCCCCCTAAGGACCCCTAAAAATCAAAATGTATGGCGTGTTGCAGCGTTAACCTCATAACGTTGTGACGTTGAATTATCTATTATTTATGTTTGGCGCCAGTTTTATCCTAATAAACTTGAGTCGTTTCCATTCAGTATCTAATGGGCCCCTCAGGATACCAATAATTCCCAAGTCAGCGTAAAACAAGGAGAGTAATATAGGCTGCTTACCATCGTTACGCAATTCTACGGGTTAACGGTACTAGACGTCTAGGAGTATAATTTTCTGTACTCATCGTAGCGAGCCATTGCCACAGTGTTTGTCTTCGTTACACATCCAGAAACTCAGGAGCTGAGCATTCCAATCCCTCCCCCTTCCCCCAATTCTGCATTTAACCCAAATGAAGTGCGCGCGCTTCTCATCGGGATAAGGATCATTTCGATGATTTAGCGTCGATGCCAGATCGATTTCAGAAGGTCTTTACACGGGCAGCACCGCCGCCTTTGATTAGCTGGA
Organism: Agapostemon virescens; assembly: GCA_028453745.1. Lineage (NCBI taxonomy): Eukaryota > Metazoa > Arthropoda > Insecta > Hymenoptera > Halictidae > Agapostemon > Agapostemon virescens. The sequence continues at coordinate 10,224,364 of CM052093.1, read as the reverse complement.
TGGCGATGAGGAAATTCATCTGGTGGAGGTATTCGAGCATTGCCCCGACGCACAGTTGTTGAAATTGAAAAGTGTAGTGAGATTTTGTAAAAAAATCAACTTTCTCGTATTAATATCTGATCAATATGTATTTCTTCATAAATGTTCATAGATTTCGTATCGTTTATATATGTTTTTTTTGTCCTTGACCTTGAATGCCCTTGGAATAATATAGTCACTGAATTCCTAATGAAAGGGACTATCACTGTAGGTGTTTAAAGAAGGGTGGTTCCATTTAAAAAAGTCAAAGTGACCTTGATATCTCTAAAAAAATGACATACAAACAAAATTTTTTTGTAGCATCGTGTCAGCCGCATTGTACCATTCAACTTTGTCCTAACCATATTTTACGTATCATTAGAAACAACAAAGATATTTGAGGTGCAAACGTTTGGTGACTCACCCTGTATATGAAAATTAAGAAAAAAGTAGATGGGCTACCTTAATCTGTGCAGTAGTTGATCAGCTACGATCCGGGATGTGGACTGGAGTCCTGCTGTGACGGTTCGTTCTGTTTTTCCTAAGGTTCTCTATTTGGGGGCTCGTCCGGGAAAAGGGTAGCACTAATCGCTGCATGATGGCGACGATGACAGTGATAGATGACGGTTGTGAAATGAGTTAGCGTTGCAAAGGTTGTCGCATGCAAGCGCAAGTGGTGCTCACAAAGCGAAATGAGGGCCACAGTTCAGAAGAAACGAGAGAGTGCAAGGAAAAGAGAGAGACTGCTAGAGAGAGAGAGAGAGAGAGAGAGAGAGAGAGAGAGAGAGAGAGAGAGAGAGAGAGAGAGAGAGAGAGAGCGAGAGAGAGAGAGAGAGAGAGAGAGAGAGAGAGAGAGAGAGAGAGAGAGAGAGAGAGAAAGAGGGAGAGAAAGAAAACAGAGAGAGAAAGAGAAAACAGAGAGAGAGAGAGAGAGAGAGAGAGAGAGAGAGAGAGAGAGAGAACGAGGGAGAGAGAGAAACTACGAGATAAAGAGATAGAAAGACAGAGGATGGAGAGGGAGAGATAGAGAGAAATTATGAGGGTGATAGGTACTGCTAAACAGAGAGAGAGAGAGAGAGAAAGAGAGAGAGAAACTACTGGATAGAGTGGTAGAATGCTGTTCCCAAGAGATGTGACGAAGCTAACGACAATGCGTATTGGTGGCCACGAAGTGAGATCAAATCTTACAAAAAGACGATGACCACACTGACGGACATACGGGGGTGAATATTGTTGCAGGGTAGCTGAGCGTGGGATCAGGATCCTTCAGACCAAATATATATGGAGATTGAGAAAAAAGTAGGAGGGCTCCATGGGTCTGTAGGGTACTTGATCGGCTACGACCTCGGAGGACACAGATTCGAGACCCGCTATGGCAGTCTGTTGGCAATCTGTTTTTCCTAAGATTCAACATATTGCTAAGAGTCCTTGGGTCATCATTATCAATTGCTGAATGATGTGCATGAGTTTCTACATCTTCAACACATTATGCTTGTTGATATTGCCCTGACCATATGTCATGTCATAATATTGCAAACAATTTTTGTCGCTTTACATCGAAATCTGAACACGTATAATAACAGAGTTCGAATTTGCGTTTTCTTCTTTGCAATTTCACAGTCACCGCAAACACAACCCAATAATAAACTGTCATGATGGAAGGAAGACAAATCGATGGATGAAGTTTTGCTCTTTTCATTGATACACTATATAATATAATGAGAGAAAACGTTTCAGAAAAATCGCTGAAATTTCACAATTATTTTTGTAGTAACCTAACGTAGTACCAGTTTTGTTACTTAAAAAACATACATATAATCTATTTATAATAATTTATAATCTGTTTCCTGTAACACTGAGATTTTTATGTTGCGGTCTGTAGTAAATTTTTTAATTTTACTAAATCGACAAATTTATTATTGACTGATTAACCTTGACTACTTCTCGAACAACTACCTTGCGATGTCAAAATTGAGCATTATTTTGTTTAACATTAATTAACGCGAAAAGTCGACAAATTAAATAAATAAGAACTATGTTTCTAGCATTTAAAATAAGTGTTTTTTCCATTAACAGTGGAGATATACAACAAGAACTTCTCGAGTATAATGATGTCCGAATATTAAGCCGGCCACTGTATGTATGTACATGCGACAAGTTCGTAAGGAATGATTGATAAGTAGAACGTACGATCGTGTTGTGATTCTCACTGTCTAAGTGAGAATACGAAAAAGCCTGTAATTAAAAAAGAATAGCGTTTGTATATCTTGTGCCTCCATATTCCTTGACGGTTACTAGGCTTTCTTCAAAGGGGGGATGAGGTTCGACAAAGTGAACATTCGACAATGACGGGGCGTGAGTTTCCTCTAGGTATCACCAGGTCGTCCGTAATTTGACCAGGATTGCGTGCACGTGTCGACCAGTGATGGACCCTTTGGAAACTATGGGCTTCTGGTACATCTGTTTACTATTGAGGGTTGGGAGGTCAAGGAGGCGAAAGATTAGCAAGAGATTAATGAATTATGGTAAAAAATATCCTCGCGGACAGCACTTTCCAAGTGGATCACAAACCCAGCTAATACCTGCGTTGACACTTTAATCAAATACAGTGTTTAAAAAATATATTTGAACATTGAATTTTTAATTTGTGAAAAATTGTCGGTATTTAAAAGGTGATTGTTTCAGTTAAGCAAAATATTGCAACAATAAACTTGCTTTTATTTGAGACAGTTTTTCACCATGTAACAGATGGAAAACTAAAGAAATAATTTTTCGACAATATTACTAATTTAATCTTCTCTAAAAACATGTTTTCGACATACAAAGTACCGTATGTATAATTTTCCGAAGACGTTGTATTAAACATTAAATAAAACGTATATATTATGAAATTTCATGATAAAATTACACATTACGAGTGCTATTCACAACAAAACTTGTTCCATAGTTTTTTCATTTTTTGGACAATAAAAAAATTATTTAACAATTTTTAAGAAGTCGTTGGAAAGAGATTTCAATTTTCAAATCTGTGATGATTTGAATCACAATAAATCATTCAAATATTTTATAGTTATTTGTTTGTAGTTTTTAGACAAAATTATTTAGTTTCTTATTTATCATATTATGTGAAATATCGGAAAAGAAAATGATCAATTTCCATCGAAAGAAAAAGCTTCACATTTTAAAATGAGTCAAAATTTATTTCTGTATTATTATTTTTCACAACATTGCCCGTGGCTTATGAATCATCTTTGCAAATATCAAAAGTAGGTGTGCTACTTTGACTTTCTCGATAACGCATGTGTATTTTTCCTTTAATAATATCCAGAGATAAGAAGCTCTAAATGTTAGGTTCGTTAGAAATAAACCACAACATTGAAAGGTGTTGAATACAACATAGAAAAATTGTTCCATACCAAGGTTACAATGATAGCTACTTTGTCCGCATAGTCTATATTGTTTACTACTCCGCGTTCTATCGACAATTGAAGATATTATAGTGTAATATTATACTTTGTACATAAGACACGGGAAAAAATTAAACGAGTCTAATAAAAGCGTATTCTGGAATTAAAAGGACAACAATTACGAAGAGTGATGCTATCGAAATTAATAAAAAGAAATTATGAAGTAATATACAATTGCGTAAAAAATTTTGAACAATAGGACGCAGAAAATACCAGTCGACCGTTTTCGTTATCCAATCGTGATAAACGAGCAGCTTTTAACTCGCAGTTGACAACGAAGCAAATATTGGAAAAATCTGGTGTTAAATCTGGATTTGAAAATGGAAAATTTTTATCTAAAATTGAAGAATAAACCAGTATAACGACGAAACAAAAGGCAGAACGTTTACGCTTTAGAGACGAAAGAGTGCAGACAAAGGATAGAGGAAACTGCTATTTCCAGATGAAAAAAAATTCAATTTGTGCAGCGCAAATGGCTTTCAATATTATTTTCATGAAATACGAAAAGAGACAATATTAACAATGCGACGACATAGGCAGCAGTAAGCAAACTGGTTTGTACTGTCAACGATTATTTTGTTAAGAGTATCCAATTTATCAACGAAAACATGAATTGTGTTAAATATGTAAATTTTATAAAAAAGGAAATATACAATCATGCAGAACGCATTTCTGTACCTTTGTACATTTTACAACACGTTAACGCTCCTGTACATGCCGCAAAATTGGTAAAATCATATTTGAACGAAAATAGAATATCTATTTTATCGTGGCCTGCTTGCTATCCGGATTTTAATACTATAGAAAATTGTTAAAAATAAATCATCCATGTTGTATACAAAAATGGTAAGCAGTATTAACATTAGAACTACCGAGTAAGGAATGCAACTGATCTGGACTGCTTTGTAATAACGACAAGGATGTATCTGTGCAGACCTCGTACCATTTTGATTGCAATGTTTACTTCAACGAAGAAAAATCGGTGATCCAAAATTTTTTTCCAATTTTTTCCCCTTTCTGATGAAAATAATTTTATAATTTCAGTGATTGAAAAATAAAAAATTAGAAACCAGTCATTTTGACTGGCTCGGTGGTTGTAGTTTTAAAAAGTACGTCAGTCAAAAGATGCGATTCTATGTGGACGGAATAAGTTAAGAAATAATAAAGAATAAAGAATAAAGGGGGGTATGCCGTGGCTCAAAAGTATTGTGGACGCTACTTTAATCTAGAGAACTTTTTAAAAATTGAACCAAACCACTTGACTTTTCTGGAGCCACTAGAAGCATTGATTTACTAAATGGTATGCAAAAATAATGTCGAAATAATTCTAATTGGTAGTACTAATGACTTATATAAAATTATCAATATCGCACATGCGCCACCGTTATTTGAAAGCCAAATTAAAATGTTCGACAAACGTATGTGGTAATGATCGAATCACTGCCCGTTCCTAATATTAACAAACACCGTAGCTGATCACAGAGATAATGGGAGAATCATGTGCAAACCATGCCGATCGGTCTATAATCTCGACGTGACCGCTAAATTTTGCGCGTTAAAGTGATAGAACCGACAAAGCCATGCGGGGGGCTAACTGGTTTATCGTGTGTCGTTGTCGGGACGCCGCTAGTTTGATGAACTGTTCGCCGACATAGCCTCTAGTTTGATAGATTGGTTGTTTATTAACGTCCGGCTTGTCGCGAGGTTCCGTTACCAACTGGATGACCGCATCATCGTTAGGCGTGCACAGCGACTTGAATATTAATCACCTGCGTGCTACACGCAAAATTATTTCATTGCATGACGAACCAAAATACCTTGGTAAATGTACAGAAAAAGGGAACCATCTTCAATTCACATAAATCTTTAATATATTAATGAAGCAATCGTTCTGACTTATGAAAGTTTCAGTCAACGGTCGCTATTTAATAACAAATTATTAACAAACAAACTTCTTCGAAACAGTTTATTTACCAGGTATATATACAGGCTGAGTCACCAAACGTTTGCACCTCAAATATCTTTGTTGTTTCTAATGATAAGTAAAATATGGGATGGACAAAGTTGAATGGTACAATGGGGCTGATACGATGCTATAAAAAAATTTTGTTTTTATGTCATTTTTTTAAACACTTACAATGATAGTTCCTTTCATTAGGAATTCAGTAACTAGTTGGACAAATCCTCTTACTTTAGCAGTTTTATATAAAGCATGTCCTAAATATGATCCAAATGCTGAAACGGGATGATTCCTGGAGTTATTCTAACAAACTTCTTCCTTTGCGAATATATCATACTCGATTTCGTTTCCGAGTGATTTACAAAAAACATGGATGAACCAGAGAGCATTTGCAGCTGACAGATTCCGAGTAGGCATGGCGCACTGACCGATTTTACTGAGCGGTGGCAGTGTTGTTGTGTCGTGCTCGAATCGTGAACAACAGCAACAACAGTTCCTTTAAATAAAATGTACATACTTAGACGTAAATCGACTTGTTGCTTCAAATTCTCGTATACGACACTGTCGCGTTATGTATAAATAATATCGAACAATATTACACGCATGCTGACTCGACCTATAGTTCTTCTCATTTTAAATAATTAAATTTAAAAGTCACCTTGACTTTTTTTAAATGGAACCACCCATTTTTAAACACCTACCAGACGTTCAATTACGTCGATTTCCTGAGACGTAATTGAAGCACATGCTGCAGTAATCCTTTGCCGCATATCCTCTGGCGTTGTGGGTTGTTGTACATCACTTCCAGATCAATAATACATAATACATTGTTAATTTCCTTTCATGCATATAAAGTTTATTACTCGTACGTGTAACAATTCATTTTTTACCGACATCTTAAATGCAAAAATAGCGATACGAAAGATGTTTTGAATAATAGCGTGGCAATTTTTAGTATCGCCTTAAAGGTGCCAATGGAGTGCTAAGGTTTAAAAATGACATCTTTTCGGCATTAGTTACATGCATTGGAAAAACAATAATACATTGTATTTTGTACCATAAGTCAACATTTTCGTTATTGTTCGTAATATGATTTTATTTCTGTTGCCATGATGTATCAAGAAACATACTATGTTGTTGGAAGTATGTGTAATAAAAATATGTTTCATTAAATTTTTCTGTTTTTGTGTAACTATTTTAAATCTACAAGATGTGTTTTTTAAATATTTAGTACATACTTTAAATAAAAAATATTTCAAAAATTCCTTGCTTATTTATAATGTAATTCATACTAACTGCATTTTTGCAACAAATATTTTTTCTTCATTATAAATATTTACATTGCAAGAACTACACTAATCCAGTATTCTTGTCCAGCACTATTAACTGTGTTAATATATTTTGATGTGTCTGCATTTGTGTTCAATTGGAAATAAACGTTTAACTCTACTATCAATTACAAATGGCTGAAGTAACGATGCAAGCGTTAAACAGAATTTGAAAAGGAAATATCGTCTGAAATTTGATTTTACCGCGGGAATTTCACTTAATTTGCGGTCATTCGATAGTTTATGTCTATTGGAAGCAACAATGTTACAAATCATTCGCTGTTAACAGTTATTAACGGGTTGCTTTCAGTCCCGTATCCGGCACTTTCAAAAATAACCTCCGAGTCGATTTATATTCTGGTGCATAAAAAGTTCCGGGATTACCGAAACGAAAGAGTGAAAGTGATTGCGGCTCGTTGTGGACATCGATCAGTCTACAAGTGATTCATCGTAGAGGTCGCCTTCCGGAAATAGCATGTAACCATTGGTATACGGTCATACGCATATTCCGCTTCTGCCCTGTTAATTTATTTAAAACATTGCAAGTCTGTGGGTGCACTGTCAGTCTATGCAATTCTAAGTAGTTACGTCTATGATACGTAATCACAAAGTTTTCAACGACGTCTTTGTGAACAATAGACCAGAAATAAAGATTTAGCGTTGATTATACGATATCAATGAAAATAATAATTTAAACTTTGTTCACGAACGTCCGATTTTGGGTACAAGGCAATATAGATAAATATGCCACTTGAATTACATTTGAACATTATGTTATATGGACCGTTCATTTTGAAAGTGGTGCAAGTCCATTTTCTTCTGTTTCGAGAAAATTAAATGTTAGCAGATCTGACAATTGAAAAATATAGGTTAATTATGTGAAGTCTGGGAATGTTCGTACTAATTTATCAATATGTAATTTGATTACATAAATTTCTTTTAGGCGAATTTATCTAAAATAATATATATTTCCAGGCTGCAAATGGACTTACACCACTTTCATAATTAGTCAATTGTAAATATCATTTAATTTCAATTTTGAAATAACAAATATCACTTAAAATATATTTCACATTAATCCAATTTTGTTTATAAATAATAACAAGAAATAAAATAGAATTAGTATTTTTTATTTTGAATGTTAATTATATTTATATATTGTTAAACTTAACACAAGATATTGGTATTATTAATTATTTATCCTCTTCATGTGGCAGTGCTTTGAAATATTCATGATGCACAGGAGGTATATAAGGTAATAGTTGCTGCATATCCTTATATTTTTCGTATGTAATAGGCATGGCATGGTTACGCAATTTCTTTTACCGGACAATTTTAAATTGAACAAAGCATAGGCATTTTTTAAGATATTAAATGCTAACTAGTTATAAACAAAAAGTTTACACTAAATTAAGCATAAATTATGTCATATCTCATTTTTTTTAAAAAAGGACTTACGCCACTGTCAACATAAACGGTCCATATGTAAAAATGGTTCACATCAAAGTTGTATGGTGTCAAGAGTAGCGTATAATGTAGCTATCGGATTACTTTTGTTTTCCGTTTTCATCAAGATATGAGGCGTTCATCGCGCAAATCGATTAACTCCATAAAACAAAAAATGGAGAAATACGATGAAATAATTTGCATTGTTTTTTAAAATTCCCTATAAAATATAAACTCAAATAAATATTGTAGAATACATAAATACAGGTGTAGATTTCATCTAACAGTACATAAAATTAATAATAAAGAATAGCCAAAAAGTTATCGTCAATAATGTTACAATTTTCACGTGACTGGTGGAACTAATCGGTTTGGCAAGTGAGAAAAGTAATAAATTTAAATTCAGTGTTTAAATTA
>CM052093.1:10164764-10215628 GCA_028453745.1 Agapostemon virescens | reverse complement strand
TTTGGCAAGTGAGAAAAGTAATAAATTTAAATTCAGTGTTTAAATTATTCAGTTCTTTATCACAGAAAAAGTTAATTATTAGATATTTTCATCACAGATTTTTCAGAAAAATGAATATTAATGGTTCTGTTATAATATATTGTTATTTGTGATTAATTCTTCGGCAATATAAATGATGTCTTCTTCATCAACTGTAGGTGAGGATTCGTAACTTCCATTTGTTCTCAAGTTTTTATAATAATCATGTTTAACAGTATAATTTTATTTTTTTAAACCACTGACAAATTGAAATAATTGTTTATAACAATTCAACTAAAATATGATCTGGAAGTGATGCTGAAAATATATATATAGCCCGTGTAAGACTGGTAAAGTACACAATAGAAGTTAAAATATACCAAATTAAACTTTATTCTTAATAATGATTAATTTGACTTCACAAATTGATTCTGCGATAAAGCAATTACAAAGCAATGTATATCGTTGGATTTATTGTTCGGTAGTTCTAGTGTTAAATTACATTGAATAAAATTTTGATGAAACTAACATTATTCATGAAAATGTCTTGATAAATATTTTCATATCTCTTTCATGAAATTTCTCGAAGTTTCGAAAGCGTTTCAAACGTTACATGAATTTGATTGTTTGGCGATGCCAGCTGCACGCGAGTATGTGCTTTATAGTTTCTTCGAATTTAATCGGCTAAAGTGTATCAATCATTTGGGAGAACAGTGTGCAATTGCAGACCATCGTAAGCGACAGAAATACATGTCTATTTGGCGGTCTTGGAAGTGGAACGGAGGTGTTTCATGTAACTCAGCCGGCAATGCCCAAATGAAATTCTGCGGTTTCTCTGCTAGATTAATCACGCTATCTGCTTATGTTGGCGTTTGTGTCAGTTGAAATGAAAGGAATAACAGTCTGACAACCACTCGTATTTTCGTCATTTAAATGTGCTGCATTCGCTTTCTGGGTAATCGGTTAAGGCCTCTGCAACTGTTCTTTACAATATTACGGATCAAAGTAAAAGGATAGCACGCATTAAAATTTATATGGTTTTAATTTATTTCTATAGTGCAACTGAAATTTGTTTTTATATACTACTTCATTTTACGTTTTAATAACGTATATAAGTAAAATTAAATTATATTTTACATATTTGTAAAGATGCGTAATATCAGAAAATTTATTAACGATATTTTGTATTTAATATTTTGATACTTCTTTAGGTTTAATGACAACAGTGATTCTATTAGGTGAATGTTCCTTTCATTTTTATAATACTTGTCTCAGTTAATGTTTACTACTTTTCTAAAGAGTTTTGTTTAAAATAATTCAACGAGTTCAAATTGCCTGCTATTTTTATATTTTATTCTGATAAAATATTCCTCGCTATTTTTAATCCCTTGTACTCCAAGCAATTTTGATTCCAAAATCGAGACACTTTAAATACCTAAAATAGTTTCATTGTACATGAGCCATTTAAATTTGTGCATATCAAATTTAGTACTATTACTCGTACATGCAAGATTTAAATTTTTACCGATTTTTTAAAATGCGAGCATAATGATGTAATAGTTGTTTTGATTAATATTCTGGCCATTTTTATTGTGTCCTCAGAGGCGTTATTGGTCTGCTAAGGGTTAATAATGTTGATCAATTCAAAATTTCAATTTCTTAAAGACATAGTAATCTTTCACTACCATTGCGATACGCAGCATAACGTTTTCGTGATGGAAAATTAATTTATCTTCTGCAAAACTCGTGGTGTAGGCATATATTTGTTCATCAATAAATTCAAAATATTTTGTCATTTTTCCAGCAATAAAATTGATATCTATTATCACATAATAGCTAATATCGGAACAAATCATTGCGTTCTCTATTTTTCAGTCAGTAATGGCTCAGAATATATTATTGTAAGTCTTTAACTATGATAATAAAACTTGAGACTGTCAGATTCATTAAGAAACTTGTAAATCGGATCTTTTCCAACTTATAAATATTTATATAAGTATTTTTATAATTTTTATAATTTTATAATATTTATATTTTCATAAGTACAAGATTTTTTGCGAATTCAAATATTTTCAACTATTCATATAAAAATTCTTCTTCAATTGTCTCCTCGTTAAGTATTTATATTCGTTTAAAACGCGTGTTTGGAACGTTGTTCCATTCAAATTTCTGCTAATTCAAGAACATTAACGCTCTAGTTTATATCGATAAAAGTTATGTATCGCATAATCGCTAAATACATCTAAAGTTGGGTTACACGTTCACGATGTTTTAATTATATATGTTACGGTCCGTGGTGGCTTTTTCAGCCCTGCAGACTCTGCACGTGTACACGTTGCATGCTAATTTATTGTTCACTTATCAACTACAATTGCTTCTCGAACAACAGCGTCCCTATACAGAGGGAGAACTATATACAAGTTTTGTTGTACGTGTATATAAGAAATTCACGAGGAGCGGACTGTGAGTGTAATGTACGATTGTGCGTGCCGCGTCTCTAACTCTCTAAAGGAAAAATAAACCAGAATCCAAAGAGAACAGCATTTATATACCCTGTATCTCTTTTCTCCTTGTCGAGTATAGTAAACAGTGATTTAAAAGAGATGTACCGAATTTTTTTTATTACGCGACGATAATAATTTTATGAAAAACGCTGTTCATTCTTATTTCAGAATATCTAAAGAATAATTACTAATTTTTCAGACCTGAAATAATAATAATAATAATTACCTGAATTACTAATAATTAGTAACCCCGTCGAAATACGTAAACGATATTTTAATTTAAACAATTCTGTATGCGAACAGATTTTAACGAATGATTCACAAAACTAATTTAATAATGAATAATCGCGTTAAATTGTTAAAGAGCGGTTGTAAATGCGGACAGCTGGACAGTGCGTTGATCCCTTACAGTGTATGCTGAATTGATCAGTTGATTCCAACTTCATGGTGACGAACGCAGGTAGCGGACGAAGGCAGATTATCCCAATGTTCATTTTCATTGCACTATCACTAAACACTGATACGATAACTTATTTAATAATATTTAAGACGCGATACCCAGCCCGTGTGATTTTCTATTTATTTGCTATTGCCGTTTTTAAACGTTGTAACGTGTGTATCGCGAAACGCAAACGAATTTCTTTCGATTCACTTCATTTTAATGTAATTCCCACGACGAAGAAAGGAATTGTCATCTGCCACGCAACGATCAACATTTTTACGAGGCACGTGATCTTATATACAGTAATCGTTCATGTGGAGATCACGTTTCGGCAGTCACGACTTTCAATTACGAAAAAATAAGCAAATACGATTCCTCGTCTTGCAATTTGCTTAGTCGAAGTGTTAATGGATGTCTGAATAATTGAGAATTCGCTTAGCAAGCCGATGCTCGCGTGATTAAGTATTCCACTACGTCACGTTCACACTGAGCGATTTTGAGCTAGGTTTGCATTAAGGTGTTGCAATTTTAACGGCAGTTTCGTGCCAACTTTTCAAACAGTGGACGTTACGCTACTTACTTTGTGTTATCTTATTACACACGACAATTGAATACGTTTCACTGTTTACCCCTCCTTTTTTTCAATATGAATCGATCAATTGTTTTATAGCTATTATTCTATTCGTTTTGGTTCGTTTACATTATTCTTACATAATTTAGTACACGTTTGTGTTTATCGTTGTATGATGCGTGGTAAAATACAAAAGTTCGTATAATACAATGAAATTTCTATTAATTTGTGGATTTTTATTTTATTTTTCGCATTAATTGCAATAAAATTATAATTTGATTCTCGGTTCAGAAAATTAACCCTTTGCACTCGAATGGCGACTCTGAGATGTCAGTAAAAATTACCACACCACTGTGTGAAACAATTTTTACATTGCTATGCTTGCATTTAAGAAATTCGTAAAAATGTAACTGTTGCCAGGACGAGTAATAGTAAAAACGTCCATAAGCCATAAGACGAAATAAATTATGTGAAAAAGAAATGCCTATTCTTTCGTGTGCATAGGGTTAATCCTTTATGCTCGAAGCAATTTCGTTCAAAAAATCTAAACAATATTTTTTGAGAGTACAAATAAGTCTCCACCGTTTGAAATCAGAAAAAGGAAGGCTAGAACTGTACAAAGACGCGGAATTGCAAAAATTTGGATTAATTATGGACCACACAACACTGTTCCAAACTAAAACAAGCATACTGATATGACTGCTTTGAAAATAATTAAGTTGTATTTTAAAGCGTAAGTGCTTACAGAGTTCGACTGTATTAATAGCACTGTCATCGATAGTCCATATGATTGGACACTGAGCTTTTAACTACGAATGAGAAGACATTCGAAAAGTTAGTTTCAATAGGATAACTTTAACAACTTGAAAATTCCAATTCTTTTGAAACTTTTCTGTATAAAGAACCTCAATAGAAGCATGAGAAATTTTTCTTTGATACTTATTGGCCTTTCATGGTAAAAGCGTCCCTAAATATATAAGTGCGGTTTCTTTTCGTCCTTTTTTCTTCGTGTATCTTAAAGACCGTAAAATATTATACGAAAATCGATAAAATTTTACAATGACAGTTTTACAAGCATATTATTTAAATAAAATAGTTTTAAAATTTTAGTTTTAATTTTAAAAATTTATAATTTGTTTCTGGATTCAGAAAATTATTCCTTTGTACTCGAAGCAATTCCATTCCAAAGATCGAAACAATATTTTTTGGGAGTACAAATAAGTCTCCGCCGTATAAAAAATAAAACCAAATAAAAAAACTATAATGCAAACATAATTCAAACATAATGGTACCACAAGGTACTGGCCACCCTATATAGCAGACAATACTATTGTTGCACTTATTATACGTTTAAATAATACATTCATCAGTCACATTCATGATTCTGATTACATATCTTCTATCGGGGGTGGACATTTAAAAAATAATGCACTTGTAAATTACAAGTGCACATCGCATTTGAAAAGATTGCGTAGTCACACAGATGTAATGCTCTTCGAATCATTCGGCTTCCCGTTTGTCGTTCTACCGTAACTGTATCGATAACGAATTGGTGCTCGAAACAATTCCGTGGACCACTCTGCACGTTTGCTTAATTATAGCGTTATCGTCGAATTAATTTAGTGCTCATCACCGATCGGAGATTTCAATGCCGGCGTACAATGTCCATGACCAGCGGGACATTTCTATCTTCTATACGTATCAAATTACAATCGTATAATTCAATGGTTCATATCGAGAAAAGGGTCAGCCATAATCGAGGCCGGAGCGCGTTCCTCGGCGATCGACCTCGGGGGACCGAGGAAATTTACAACCGTCGAAATACGTTTTCAATAGTGCGAACAACGGTATTCGCGACAATATTTCCCGATCTTTGTCGTTTGCCTCGCATTACGACGCCGTTAATTTCCTCCGAACGGCGGCGAGTCGCCGGCGTCGCAAGTCTCCGCTTGTTATTTATGTAAGTCCGAAGTGCTTCGAAGTTTCCAGATTTCTCTGCCGAGTGTTTTTCGCGGTTCTTATGGTAATTCGAGGATCTGCCGCTATAAAGGCGCTTCTCGCGGTGTATTTCATCTACGAGACAATTTTATCTGCAATTTTTTCGCCGCGATCGGCGACGCGAACGCTCGTCGGGCGTGCTTTGCGGAGAATTTATCGCCAGCCTTAATCGAGTTTGATATTAAACTTGATACGCTTTGTAGCTTTCTAGTTTCATCATTTTTATTCAGAGCCGTTGCTTATCAGGGAAAATCTGTGATCAGGACACTAAGAGGATTATGGAATTTTTGAGATGTGGACAGCACGATATCAGGGAAAACAACCGAATATAGATCGATGCATTGATCGCACCTAATTTACTATTTTAATTTTCTATTCTCATAGGTATAGCTCAAATTTAAGATAGTTTTCTTTATAGAAATTTTGGATGAGATAAATAAATTACTTTGATGTTTTGCAGTAACACACTGCACATTTCTCATAAACCTGTAATTTTAATTGAATAATTAGGTAAATTCCTCTAAATAAAATTAAATTAATCGCCTCAGTACGCGAGTAACTCAGGAATGAATTAAAAATAAATATAAATAGTTGTTTCTCATTGCTAAAGAATTCTGTTGCAACTTGTACGTTCAGTTTGTTTCTGAGGTATTTTTATGTGTTGCGACAGCAACACCGAAGGTTGTCCGTGCCTAACACTACGTTCAGAAATGTGTAAGTCATAAAATAAAAGGCTGGTAGAAGGTACGAAATACGAACCGCGCCGCACGATGACAGTTTTACCCCATTTTGCTCATTTTCGCGATTTTCAGGTATACGCCTTCAATTCTCCTACATTCCTCCGCCTCAAACTACCGTCAACCAATCACGGCAAAACCGAGGTGACGACGGACAGAACGCAACTAGACTCATCAGACAATCACGAAATCGCGAAGAAGACTATCCAGAAATCGCACACAGACGAATTCAGACACTGCGAATAGAACAGAATTCGAAACATAGAAATCGCGAACATTCCGAAGTTGAAAATAACGAAAATCGTAACCACTTGTATAATCGTGTAGTTATTACGCGACTCAGGTGCTCAGCGACATTCCTTGTTCGCTGAGAAGAAGGTATCACCGACGTGACATCTTCGCGCAACAATCAACTCGCACGATAGTTGATCAAGTCGAAACGATTCGATGTGGTTGACTCAGTAGTCATATTGATTCTTATCGACTCGATAGTCAAAACGATTCTGTTCACTTTTTCCGAAGTCCGTTTCCTCTTTCTTTCGTGTCGTCCATGTGATATGTTGAAGGTGTGGTCGATACGATGCAAGCAGTATCTCATTCATTAATTTTCACCTGAAGGTGGAGGATCTTCTTCGACGTTACTCCACGGTGGAGAAGGAAGCGTCTCCTTCAGGTTGCCCATGTTAATTAATTTTTTAGAAGAAGGGACGGCACTTCGGATTAATGCGACGGTGTTCGTAAATCCGCGTACAATGGCGAGGATGGTTTTATGGCCCAATTGCCCTGCTCATCAGTAGAGACCGTCGACGGTCGCGTCGAAGGGTCACCTTTCGGGCATTGTAACGATTTTGTAATTAATCCGTCGAAAACATTGCAAACAAATGCCTTCGAAACTCAAACAATCCTCAAAACTCCTATAGTTTGTAGGAGATTTTCAACTACATTTTTCGAAGTAACTGGTATACAATTTCAACACATCAGACTAACATGAATGAGTGACAATGAAATTGGGGGAAATGAGTAGGTATTCGCGATAGTTCAGGATGATTTTGCGGTCATGAAGAGTTTCGGAAATGCTCTTTCTCGAGACGAAAAAAGCACTGATTAGTACTGCCCATAGGAAGATAAATTTTAGAGCCTTTCACTTACACAATTATCTGTAATAAGATCCGTAATAAGATTATTAGAAGAGTAATAAGATAAGTAAAGTAATTATTAGTAAATAAGTAGTAGTAAGTAATTATTAGAAGAGTAATAAGATTATTAAAATGATAGAATTGAAAGAGAGAAGATAATGGGTAATGGTAATGGAATACCACAATTTTATTTTTACAAGTTTTATCTGGCGATGTTTTGTCAGCAACCCTATTAAGCTTTCATAAAACTTATACGAAATTCCCGTTCACGTCAAACAATATCGATGTCCGCGTGCATATAAAGATGGAATTAAACGTCAAGTTAAAAAAATGGCTGACAAGGAAATAATCACCAGTTCGAACTCGCCATGTAATTCTCCTCTCTGAATTGTTCCAAAGAAAATGGATGTGGTAGTGGCGGTATCGGATGCTAGTGACGGTAACTGATGTATTTGACCAGCTTTCGAAAGCACGTTATTTCAGTGCATTTGACCCTACTAGTGGATTACACGAAATTAAAATGAAAAAGGATCGGCAAAATAAAATCGCATATTCTATAGAAGACGAATACTACCAATGTTAAGACACGTGCATTTATTATAAACAAATGTAGAGATGTTTATGACGTGGGCGATCAAATTCCGCTATCTTTTAGGAAGTTCTACTATTGGAATATGGGTATATAATAAAACTCACTATGCTATTAAATATGAAGTAAAATTTATATATTTTAATAACTTCTCTAGAAGCAGTGAGACAAGTCTTTACTCTTTGAAAGAAACGTTACTACTAACAGACACAAGAGATCGATACTGAGGAGGAACAGTCGAATATAAACAATTGATCCTTCCTTTTAAAGAAATAATAGATTCATTTTGTTGTAAATGTATGAAATAAATTTTCAACACCTACAAATGGCAATTTTGGTCATCTTATAATTTATTCTGGAATAAGGACACTTCGAGTTAAGAGTTATTAAAACACTCTCGGTTTTAGAATACTCTCTAAGTATAGCCGAGCTTATCTTATATGTATAACACTCTTGATATTTGAACACTCTCGATCTTAAAATGCTCTGTAAGCACAGCTAACAAGCCTATCTTATTGCTTGAAACAAGTTTATTCTCCAGAATTAGATTTTACAACCATTCTTCGTAAATCCCGTCGAATCCCAGTCTATATCGTGGTGGCCGATTCGACACCACAATATACTAACATGTCCTCCATTCCAGATACTTCGCTTTGGTCATTACCCGAATGGGAGCAAGAATCGTAGAAATAGATAAATTCACCAATACATCAAATATTACGTTAGCCAAATACTTTATATAAACTAACAATAGAACTAGAGCATATAATTACTGTGCATTATATGAACGTCAAACGTTATATGTGAGAGACAAGTGCCTATACAAGTCGACGCGCAACACGCTCTGTGTCATTCGAAAGCTCTTCGTGTTCTATCCACCAGCGAAGACATAATCAAATCCACACTGGTAAGATATTTATTCCAGTTTTCATTCAGTTGTCAAGCAACCGAGAATGAATTTTACTATCTCCTAAAGAACGTAGCCTCTTTGGTGGTGAATGAAAAGGGAGCTTTTCGTCCTGAACCTGCTAAAGGACACATCGATAAGGCTACCTAACGAGCCCTACCTTGGACGCTGGGATATCGAAACACAGTTTATCCTCTATGGACCAAATTTTTTTCTTGAATATAACAAGATGTATGCAACGGAAAATCAATAATTACAAACATATATATGCAGATTAAAAAAAAGATACCAGTTTAAACAATTTTATTATAATTATTTAGATAGAAGCACAAATAAAGTAAATTGCACAAGATGGTTCCGTTGGTTTCTATCTGCAGACAACTTGCAACGCATTTGCTTCGATATTTCAGGTTGATGATGCTGCCAATCGTTATCAATATTGTTATTTATTAGTTCGGAAACATTATATAATTTAGACGTATACGTTATCTTATAAAAACTAAAATCATTTGGTAAAATGTTGATATATTAACACGTGACTTGAAACTTACACGGCCCTATAAAGGGTTAAGGGTAGTATATACAGAATGTCTGACACAACTAGGCAAAATTATATTTTTAAACTTGTTAGAAATAGTAAAAAATGTTAAAAGACAATAGTAAATGGTACTGCTTGTTTTAAATTTTTTATACCATGCTTATGCATTTTTGTGTACTGATGCAGTTGCAAAGTCCAACTATATCTCTTTTTGAATAGAATTTTGCGTAACCTTTTTTACATAAATTGATTTTTTGGATCATTCTGCGTGTAGACAATTAACTTGCTTGATATTTTAACTTTCTTAGTCATACGTACATTGAGGCGTTTTCTCAGTAAATGAAAACAGTGATGATGGTTTGGAATTATTTAAATTAACATTGTGCTGTATCCACTGATGCATTAGAAAATCTATTGTTGAAAAAAAAAATTGACTTCGTACAGATTTTTATTCGTCCATTCACAACAATACTAATAATATAAAAATATGACTTACACTGGATTCCATTCAAATTTCCACTAAAATATTTTGTGTTGTAAATAATAACTTCGAGGAAATCAGAATGTAAAATTCAGGTGAGACACTCTGTATAGTCCTACTATAAGACATATGAGGCGAATAATTCCCAGCCATTTTTGTATGAATATATTCTTATAAATGACCTAAATTATTTTCATAATAAAAATTCCATAAAATTCTAACGAATTAGGCTCAGGTTTAAATAGATCAAACGTACAGAAGTGCGAATTTTTCAATTTTACAGTAAATCACAGGGAAAAGGGTTGTGAAAGTTATTGTAAATACACCAACAGGTCCACGAAGGGTTCGATGAATATTCCAAAGCCATGAATTAAATGATCGGAGTCGATCTGGATGGTCAATAATCGTTGCCAAAAGTTTCTTCTCATTTCTCTTGTTCTTTGAAGCAAACTTCGAATGTCAGTCAAAGATCTTGCTCGGTAGTTGTTATTAGTAGCTAGTTCCTGGACTGGTTCCAATTTAAAATTGGTGTTGTCGAGGATCTAACTGTTTGTTCCAATTGCGGCCTGGTATGAGACTCCAGCCATTCCCAAAGACGTAATTATCTCGAGTTTCCTCTGATCTCCTTTCCCATTCACTTTCCTTTCTTTTGAATTTTACAACGCGGATCATATTATCACGGAAAATCCCGAGGAAATAATATGACCGCGGAATTATATTGCACGGAAGAATTTAACAAGACCGATTTCCGTATCAACAGAAACGCGTTTTTACCTTCCCGGGAAAAATGTGGCTCATTACGCGAAAGAAACGGCTGCTCTGGGAGAATTATTTAATATTTTCTTCTTATTTTCCGTCGTTCCCAGGATTTCTTTTGTACAGCTCAGGAATCTTATTATTTAAATATTTGTAATGATCCTATTAAATAGTAATAAACTAATGCGTGCATATTACAATTATTTTTATATTGTAGGAAAATAGTAATCTCTTCGTATGTTAGCTAACAATTTGAAATGCATAGTAAAAGAAGAAAATAATTTAATAACAGTAACAATTGGGGAATATTTGTAGAATTTTAGAAAAATTCTACTGGTTAGGAAATCATTTTCTAATTGGAGCAAATTGTTAGAGGTATAATTTAATTTGAAGACACAATTCCTTCATAAATTTCGTGATTAGTTAGAAATAACTTTAATACATTATACTCTGCGATATAATCACCAACACTTTTGTATACATTTATTCTATAAAAAGTAAGGAAATTATTCTAAACACTTTGAAATCATTTCTAATTCAAGGTTTCGTTACTAACTGAATTAAAATTATAATTATAATAACTCGTCTTTTATTGCATGACATCTTTCCAATAACATATGACGATAATTTTACATTTTTCAGTTGGAAGAGAGAACCTCGCGTTTGGGGCTATAAACCAACAAGAAAAAATTGAATTTAGTTCTGTTTCAGCGTACTATGAATCACTGGTTAATTAAGGTTCGTGTAAATAAATTTTCACATGTGGATTCAAAAGTTATAACTCTTTTACTGTTCCAATTCGTGTGATATAAATGTTGCAGCAATTTAGAGTCGCTTGCTTACTAAAAAAAGTGATATTCGTGAATTAAAAAGATTTAAAAGAGACTGTACTCCATTTTATTTACTAGCATAATACATTTAGAAATGTACTATAATATTTTCAACTATTATAACTCAATATCATCCACACCGTATTTTACAATAAATGAATGAATCTCTAATGTGGTGGTTTAAAGATTTGACTTTCAGATGAAATTATAACTTATTACTTCTGAAAAACACGAATTAATTTGTATACTTAATACATTTTTAAATAGCTATTCGATCTACTTGTCTCTAATAAAGGAATTAAAGTTCTCTGCGACGAACTAATATGCTCTTCTGAAAATTCTTTTGTAGAAATACGAAATTATGTCAACCGTTGAGAAATCAACGGTACCTTTGGTGTTTCACATAATTCAAGTTATAATGAAATCGGAAAATGTTTGTCAGTAGAACTAAGCTTCCTTGACGGTCAATACAACTAAGAATATAAAAAACGAATTTTGAATACAATTTTTTCTTAGAAAGAAATTCTGCTATAACGATTAGTTTATTATCTGTAATTATCTAAATTCTATATTACCTGTAAATATTCGCAATAATTTTGCGATATTGTATAACAAGAAAAATCAATTTAATAAGTACCTGTTTATTAAATTGATTGCATTACATAAAATAGTCATTGTCAAATGATAAGGACATTTATTCTTTTTGCATTATAGTATATTAACACTTTACCGACCGGAAGCCTATTATTAGGGCTTTCAATAGTTGCACTGTAACAAAATGAAGCCTAGCAAACTGCTTTTACATTGTAATTTGTAACCAAATTATTAGAAACCATTATTGGGGATGGTAATAAAATAAAAATAAAAATTACAATAAAATAAAGAAATAAAATAAAAATTAATATAGAAAGATAGAAATAAAATAAAAATTAATATAGAAAGATAGAAATAAGTAATAAAGAAAGAAATAAAAATTAAGATAATAATAAAGATTACAATAAAAATTGCTGCCAGCGTTGAGAGATCCATTGAAAAGTTTTCAATTATGGACAATGTACTTTGACAAATTCTGAAATACTCGCCGGTCGGTAAAGTGTTAACAAATAAAACTATCAAGAAAAAGCGCAGGTAAAAGTATCATAGCCGATAGTTATGGTTTATGAAAAGAAAAGGAAGTATCCCTAGGTCGTTACTGCAAGGTGCTACATAGGTTCATATGAAAAACGGGTCTTTTAGCCCCACTCTACCCTACTTACATATTCATATTGAAATATTAAATAATTTCGACTTATTTGTAGTTTCGTGTTAATAGTGTTTATTTCATAACAGAATACTAAACATAATGGTGCATTACTACACTGACCTAAAACGATTGGAAGCATGATAATTTGCTTAATATCAATCAATACAAGTTAGCCGCGTAGAATCCCGAGCGCCATTTTATGTCTATTGCACAGCGAATCGATGAAAGCGTTAAAGTAACTTTATTCTTAAAAATCATTTTATTAATTTGTGTAAAATGTTCTTCTAATGCATATTTGGCATTTTGAGTAAACGTTCATTGTTAAACGTGGCAACTCGTGCAATTAAGTTTTCATTAACCGCAAAAGTGTAACGAACATGGCATCGTTAACATCAATCTGTGTCTGTGTTACGTCATCGCTACGATAACCTTTTTATATTTTAAGGTTTTAATTTAACTGTAAACATTAATTAATACGCATCGTTGACTATATGTGCACGTTTATGCTTTATTAATTAGCCATTTGCCACTGGATTCCAATTGCCGTTGCTCTAAATAGGCCAACATGCATACACCGAAACGAATAGTATGCGAATGCATTCATTCAGGTTCCAGTGGAACATAAAATTGTCAAAGAACCAGCTTGAATATTTATGCAGTCGGAAATGCTTAATTCACCAGTCGAAATCTTTCAATTGCAGGTTCTCTTATTGAATTGAATATAACGTGTAGAAGCTAAATGTTGTATGGAAACGAAATTATGTCAACCGTTGAGAAACCAACGGTACCTTTGGTGTTTCGCATAATTCAAGCTATCACCAAATCGAAAAGTATTTGTCAATAGATCTAGGCCTCCTCGGTGTTCAATAAGACTAAGAATATAAAAAACAAAGTTTCAATGCAATTTTTTCTTAGAAAGAAATTTTGTTATAACTGTCGGTTTATTTTACTTTTTTTTATGTTTAACCTAAGAACGTAAAAACTCTTTTATAAGAGTTTATAAATAAAAATTTAGTGGCGTCTTTGAGAAATTATATTTGCCAGTTTTATAAGTTGTTAAAATTGTTTTATAAATTATTCACACATTCTTTCCTTCGTACGAGAAATATAAACAGTACAAAATTAGTGATTACTTAGAATATTTCCTTTTCATACACAAATTTTCATTAAAATTATTAACAGCCGTTCATAGAATATTTTCAGATTTTGTAATTACTTTATTGATCTCTCTTTCAACTGACTGATCAAATATATGGCATTTGTAAAAATATCTCCATATATTTATTAATTTATATAATGCCTATAGTAATATTGAGTTTAATCGCTCAGAAAGTCTTTTTAACAAATATTAGAAAAATGTTATTTATTTTTATAGTTTGCCTAAACAAAAATTGCATCAGAAAATTAACATATATTTTAATCGATCGTGACTACATTGTCAAAGACATTCACGATCGATAACCAACGAATATAATCGAAAATAGTCGCACAGTATTAATGTTACGAGAACGTGCAACGCAAATAATTGGTACAACAACCGTTAAATGGGGCGCCTAAGCTCGTAACCGATGTCGGTTGAAATTAAACCATTCGAACGAACATTAAAATGCTAAACACGATAGGAGTGTGAGTTTAAACCGTTTAATTAACCCTGGCAAAGACTAACTGCTACGCGACTACAAAATATTGAAATCTTATCTGATTTCTCTTCCTCTTACCAGATTGACGCGCGGAAATTAAACGATGAATTTCGTCTGCGAAGTTCCAGTCTAGGTCTACGTGAACACGATCGTAAATGGGGATTAATCTTCCGCAGAGTACGATTTAACTGCAACTCCGTAAAATCATTTACCGAGCGTGTAAACTACTACACGGTTCGATGAACTTCACGCGTATCGTATAAAGCATGGTTTGTTAACAATAATAATGTTTATTTCGTATAAAATTTTCATTAATATGATGCAATTATAACTTCGAATACGTCTGTACATACAGTAACGCACGAAAGTATTCGGACACTCTACAAACCTAAATAACTTTTTTAAGATTGGACCAAACGTCTTGACATTTCTTGAGCAATTAGTAGCATTGATTTAATAAATGATATACAAAATTAATTTTGTCAATATTGGAACTGATGTGAATTACATGACCAATAAAAAGGGAACTTTTTAAATATTTTTTATTTGAGCCACGGACAAAAAATTTTAAAGACACATCTGATAGATCTATGATAGTTATACGCAAGCAGAAAAATTCATTAAAATCGATCGACGTACACACGAGCTAAGTGCCATTGAAAATGGTGAAAATCGTAATTTTTCACGATTCTTGATCAGTTTCTACTTAAACTACAGAAATTCTTACATTTTTCTACGCGTGCCATTTTTTCCCGCGTCAATCGATTTCGGTGAGATTTTCAGCATGTGTATAACTAACACAGTTCTGAAAACCGCATATTTTAAATTTTCATTACGAGTTGAAATAAGAATGTTTTAAAAAATGTCTTTTCTACTTTCCCACGTAATTTCTATCAATTAGAATTATTTCAAAATTATTTTTGCATATCATTTAGTAAATCAATGCTGCTAGTTGCTCCAGAAAAGTCAAGTCGTTTGGTTCAATTTTCAAAAAGTTATTTAGGTTTGAAGAGTGTCCGAATACTTTCGTGCGCTACTGTAGGTATACAGGAGATTTTGAAAACCGTGATAACGACTGGGTGTTAATTCTATTGATCACATTGGAATTTTCAGCAAAGTCAAAGGAATACAATGTGTGATTTGTAAAATAGAAATAATTTCTTTATCTATACTCTATATATTTACACATGCAGGGTGTCCTAAAAGTTGTAGTACAATCTACTGGATAGTGGCTATACATGTAAAATGAGGTCAAAATGAAAACGACATGTTTTTATGTACGACATCGTTTTATAAATAAAAAAGAATTTGATAAGCCACTAAGGAAACCCGGTAAATGAACGATAATCCTGCTATGTTGGTCATGTTCACCATAAACTGCTTCCTAGATCGTAAGATTTAACACTTCCCCACGTTCTTAATGCGATTTTATTAAATGAAACAGCGTTTTCAAAAACATCGTAGTTAACACTTAAAAATCTATTGTATGAATAAAATCATTCTTAGAAAGTAGTAATCTCATCTTTACTTATGAAACCACTGAAATTAAGTACGGAATAACATGATTCTTAGAAAGTACAAGTCTCATCTTTACTTATGGAACCATTAAAATTAAATACGGAATTAAATTATTTTTAGAAAGTACTAGTGTCATCTTTACTTATGGAACCGTTAAAACTAAATACAGAATAAAATTATTTTTAGAAACTACTAATCTCATCATTACCTATGAATACCTATGAAAAATTAATTACAGAATAAAGGAAATACGATAGCATCAGTAATAGGACTGACCAGATTTGAAGTTAATTTTTTTCTAAAACGAAGACTTAAATAAAATATGTTATTCTTTCTTTGTCTTGTTGTGCATGTTTAAAAATAAATTTTTACGTTAATACATTTGTTGCATTGAATTTAGTTGATATTTGAAGAATACAAGAAGGTTGAAGGATAACTATATGCCATGTGTTAAAGCCTAAAGCACGGCATTGAAAACCGAATAAAATTCAAGATGTGAATGGCATTAAAGTCTACAAGCCTGTGTTGGAATCTTAAGATATAATAGGATACGAATTTGAAGCTTTGATTCGTTTATTTTCTCCATTGCTTATCCCACTGTCTGGCGCTTGGGACCAAAGCGGCGCAGAAAAATCGTTCCATCTCAAAATCGGATTTACGGTGAGGCCGCAAGATCAAAGTGCTCGGGATCTGCTTTTGTCGTATGCCAGCCACAAAATTTCCTAGCTGGACTTTTATCGAATTTTACCGGTGACGTTGCCGGCCTTCCGTCGCGGAAGTTCTTATCCACGGAGGAAACCAGACTTCTTTACGATGATCCATGCGCTCTGATTCCAAAGAACTATTTCAGCCCATGTTCTCGCACTCAAATCCCCGAGCATACTTACACTCCCGTTCAAAATGTGCAGACACATACTTAACACTTTGTTGACCGCAAATTTTCCTCAGAATTTATTTCACGTCACCGGCTATTACCCATTTAATCTAATCCTTAACCTAAATTTTACTTTTTAATATTTTAAAAACAATAAACAATCTATTATTATTATAAAATATTAATTCAAATGTAATTTAGTCCTTAATATAAATGGTATTTCGTAATTCGGACAGCCATTTTTATAATATGTTTACCGTGTTTCAATAAAATCCATTAAAATGTCTTAATAAAAATTAAGTAAATTTTAAATAAATTTTCATCATTTAAATATCATATTTCACACTGTCAGCCACCGGTGGTTGACGCGGCCTAAACGGAAAGTTCAGTGTCAGCCACCGATGGCTGACATGGCACTCAACGTGTTAACTTTGAATATTTATTTCTGGTATGATAAACGGTGTAGCAATCGCTTACGTGTAATGATACACATCAAGTTTTGCATATATGTATATCTTGTTTCGCTGCATTTTCCTTTTGAACAGCAGACGCTACACGTTCCAGTTTGATTTATTTTTCTGCCAGTTACTATTTTTCCTACAACGTGATCTCTTAGCTGTTCGGAAAGCCTGAAGGATGGATCGTTGTGAGAAACCGTTTTAGAAATACGAAAGGAAGCATCATGTACTATGTGGTGTTCATTGGAATCTATACTTATCTATTCCCTAGCTAATTCCAGTAGAAATTGTTTGTACCTCAGTTTATGTTGTAACGGATAGTTACAGTAAATTTCGTATACATCGAACGAAGTGCAGTTTATGAGAAAGAAAGCAACAACAATTACACTATTCTCTTCGAGAACGGACTGACCCAACGATGCTGATGCGAAAAAAGCGCATCGATCACGACTTTAATTGTAGTCGGTCATCAACGTTTGGGCACGAAGATACGAGTTAACTCGTTACATTCTATTGTAGCTCTAATTAGATTTGTTCTTATTGTTATCATTACTATCATCAGTATTAGTTAATAGTATTATTATTACTATTATTGTTAACGTTAGATACCAACCATAATCTATAATGCATTTTATAATTATGACTTATGCTATATTCCAACGGTATATTCCTATCAAACAATAAGAACAAGCAACATAATTACATTTTAGTATTGAAATACGATTGATTAGCATGATATATATAGATTCCTTTTATCATTTTCTAATTACTACTGCAGAATACTATATTTTCATGTTTGTTTGATATCAATGATGTTATTAACTCTCGAATGCCTAATTATTTGGAACGAGCATACTCGTGCAAGGACCCATTGAAGCTTTTATGCGACGTGAAATCGAAATTATCAAATTGAAATTAACGTAACTGATGCGAATATACAGGGTGTTCCATAATGTGTCCAACCTCTTTTTGGAATGGAAAGGGAAGTAGAAAGACATCACATGTCATATTATTACTGTTTAGTAACAAAAGTCTGGCAATAAAATGAACTAATATCACAGGCTCTCGAAAATTATCTTTCCTTATTTCATAGTTACTATTATAAAATACTGTATTTTCATATTCGGTTAACATCAATTTGATTATTAACTCTCGATTACTTAATCAATTAAAACGAAGATGCATATCCGGGTGAGGACTCATTTTATTATATTGTATTTAAGCTGTTATATGATGTCAAACTGAAAATATTAATTTTAAATTATTTACGCTGTTGCCAGTATTTGTTTCGTAATTTGTGTAATCTATTTCCGAAGGAGGCAAAAGAGTACATGGATAATAAAATGTTATAATATTACTTTTCTAGTTACAATTTAGTAATAAAGGTCTGGCAACAAAATGAATTAATACCAAAGGCTCTCAAAAAATTACAACTTCCCACACACTTTTGTGCGGTAGTATAAATACATAGGCTCAAGTTTTAAGGGATACAGGTCAGTGATTCTTACTAGTATATAGAAGGTGTCCAACATACAAAGCGTTTAAAGTCTAGGACTTATTAAAATGTTACAAATGAGCCGTTCATTGTACAAATCGATTAACTCCATGAAACAAAAGTTGGAGAAATACGATGAAATAATGTGCATAGTTTTTTTAAATTCCCTATATAATATAAACTCAAATAAATGGACCGTTTATTTTGAAAGTGGTGCAAGTCCATTTTGTTTTGTTTCTTTAACTATTTAATTTAAATTGTACGACAATTTAACAATAAATTAAAATGAGATTGTGTAAAAATTTATTTAAGAACCTAAACCCTGCAGAAATTAAAAATTTAAATATTCTCGATAAGTCACAGTAGCTTGAACTAGTATAAGAATTCACGCTTATTCAGATGAAAAAAATTGCTACACTTCTAATTTAGAAAATGGGTGCAATTGTTATATAGAATATATTTTCCTTCTAAACCTCTTCTTTAGAATTTCCACGAAATTCACGAGAGATGCATTGATCGATGCAATTCGTTCTTTTCAAAAAAGTACTAAGCCACGCATGAATAAAACCATTCATTCACGAAACATTTGATTTTTAATGGTTTTCAAGAGTGCCGACTATCGATCAACGTATTCAAAAAATACATGATTCGTTTTAAAAGTCACAGTTGACCTATTACGTTTTCTATGTGTTCAATTACCAAAATAACTAGTTAGGTACTTCTGATTAAAACAGAACTTTTGTTCGCCATACTTTGTGTTATCATGAGCATAAACGGAATTACTAACTTGAAAAATTATAGAAAAATGATAGAAGACAAACTAACACGCTACTAAAAGTTATTAAAAGCTAACATTTCTTCAGACAGCACCAATGTCATTTACAATGTTCAAAATAAAAGAAAAAGAATAAAATATATAGTACATATTGTGGAACTAATTAATACGTTAAACGCGAATTAATTTTGTCTCACTTTCCACTTCACCTTTAGTTAAGTTTCAATGCAAAACTGCAACTTCGTATCAACAAAAGACTTGCTTGCTACATTT
Source organism: Agapostemon virescens (assembly GCA_028453745.1). NCBI lineage: Eukaryota > Metazoa > Arthropoda > Insecta > Hymenoptera > Halictidae > Agapostemon > Agapostemon virescens. The sequence continues at coordinate 10,195,845 of CM052093.1, read as the reverse complement.
TTGTTTTCATTTTTCAACCAAATCAACTCGGATTGTGCGATTATTTTATCGTTTTATATGAATTGTAAATAATATATTGATTTATAATTCTGATACCGTCAGTTCATAGGGATTGATATGGCGTTAGACGTGTTACCACTAGATTTACGGATTGAGTCAATTTGACTCATTAAATATTTGATTACTATCTGATTACTAACTGATTCTTCTGTTTCGAGAAAATTAAATGTTAGCAGATCTGACAATTAAAAAATATAGGTTAATTATTTGAAGTCTGGGAATGTTTGTACTAATTTATCAATATGTAATTTGATTATATAAATTTCTTTTAGGCGAATTTAATTAAAATAATATATACTTCCAGGCTGCAAATGGACTTACACCACTTTCATAATTAGTCAATTGTAAATATCATTTAATTTCAATTTTGAAATAACAAATATCACTTAAAATATATTTCATATTAATCCAATTTTGTTTATAAATAATAACAAGAAATAAAATAGAATTAGTATTTTTTATTTTGAACGTTAATTATATTTATATATTGTTAAACTTAACACAAGATATTGGTATTATTAATTATTTATGCTCTTCATGTGGCAGTGTTTTGAAATATTCATGATGCACAGGCGGTATATAAGGTAATAGCTGCTGCATATCCTTATATTTTTCGTATGTAACAGGCCTGGCATCGTGATACAAAGGCGGCAGGGTGATTTTTTCAAATTTTTGCGGTCTTCCCCGACATGTAGGTGACAAATTTAGAGTCTTGAATTCTGTGTCCTCCATTGATGTTTTATATAAAATAGTATACGGTGCACATTTGCAAAATCTCATCCAACATATTTGCAACCAATTTACTTTTTCTCCATTGGTGTTTCCTCTTATCTGTTTTTTAATTGCGTTTTATAGATTTTTTGTTAAAACGAAATTCTCTCGTTTCATTTCGTGTAAAATAAATTTATTATGTTGTCTACATTGGTTTATAACGTTATAATAATCCTGTAGTATGTACAGGAAATTCTTTTTTCGTAATGCCATTTTTTATGTCTATGGAAATTGGACTTACACCACTTGCATAATAAACGGTCCAATGTGAATCATGAAACTTGGTAGCGTACTACTTCCAAAATAAAAGCGAACGTAGAAAGATTTTTATCTGGTAGAAGGAATTTCTGAAACGAGTCCATTTTGTTTTTATTTAAAAGTCACAACAGACGATAAGTAGAATTGAAGTCCTTGAAATACTTTCAGATAATAGAATCCTTTATAGATCTTCTTATTATAGTACTCAAAACGATGGAAAGTAACATGAGCATTAGAAATAAAATGCAAAAACAATATCATATTACATTTGCGTTGATATAATTTGAGAACACAACAGTTGCTTCATTTTCCTTTGCGACCTATCGATTTGTTCCTTTTCCTTTCGACGTCGAAGAATGACGAAGGTTATATTCCCAGATAAGAGAATTAATTTACATAACATCGACCTTCACGTTTCCAAGACACAAGTTCCTTTCTGCGTGAAGGAATTCGATGTAATCGTCATGTGTACCGTAATTTCCTATTCCGTTTCATGAAAGCCATTGTATTTCCCATTCAAACGCGACCTGAAAAGATTTCAAGCCTACAATTTAACACTTGAAGCATAGAGCAGCTGAAGTAACCCATTTCTCACTTTTTATAAAAATTAATAGAACGCTTAGGTTACAGCGCAATGTCACTTTTTAGCGTACGTAAGTTAACAATGAAATTTAGTAACGTGAACATTTTCTTTCTTCTTTTCTCTAATGATGTAATAATGACATAATAATTTGGTATAATATGAAATTATTGTTTCCTTAGAATACTTAGTAAATTGATATGTTAATTCTCATTGGTCCCTCGTGTATGAAACTTATTTTATATAAATAAATGATAGTCCCTTGCTTTATACATATTGCTCCGATAGAAATGACATTCTTTAAATATGAGAAATAGATTGCGAATTTTATGTATTTATGGTAAAACTGAGTAGATGAAATTCCTGCTAATAATTTCAGCCTGTTAAAATTATTAAAAAATTCTATTTCTCAACTTATTTATTCATAGCAATGAAATTTTATAGAGTAATACTAAAATGGAGAAGATAAATTGCAATATATATTTTGTTATAGAATTCTTCAAACATTTAACAATCGTGGTGTTTTAGCCGCATTTTACTATTACATACTCTGAGAATTATATGCTTATCGACATAAGTAATTAACAATTTTATTATTTTATATAGTAATTCAGAAATTAAATACAACCACTGTAATTAATGTTTTCTGTTCCAAATCTTGATAATAACTATTAGAAAACTGCAAATTTGATGCAATTATGATAAAAATGTGTAGGTGGAACTTAAAATAGTTGGAAGAATAAAAGTATTTAAGAATATCCTCACATTTCTTACAGTGGAACGAAGAAATACATGAATTCTGAATGTTCGATTATCGAAAAATTACATTGACATTGTGTGTCGAAAAATTATCGACACACAAATTTTGATAATTTTATTAAAAACTAACAATACGACAATAAACTTGAACTACATTTCTAGCTTGAATCCTATATCTTCACAGACATTCATTCATTTTTTTCTAAACAATTAGACAATAATTAATTTTTTTTCTAGGATAAAATCATTTATTCGCATGAAAAATAGTAAACATTGAATCCATTGCAGACTTGAAGCTTGAAGATTTTATAAATAAATAAAAAAAATATACGAAATAAATTCGGTCGTCTGAAGTCCTCGTGGCGTATCCGATAATACTGGCAATGATTTATAGTAAATTTTGCAATGCACTTTTCATTCGTAGCTTATTAAAACGGTCCCAAAAAATCGTAAAAGAAGTTTTTCAACATTGTGAAGGAGATCCTTTAAACTTCAAATCTACAGAACGATCTATATGTGAAAAAATAATTTAATGTTTCTAAAATCGCTCTATAGCTACTTCAGTTGATAGCATTTTCGAAAGAAAACGTATTCAGCTATTCACTGAAAACTTACTGATGAGATTCAAAGCTATTAAAGCTAGCAGTATTTTGTATTCCGTTCCTGTAGTGTGAAATTGATGGGAGCAATTTTTATTTTGCATAAAGGTCAGCAGTCTACCGCACAGAATACCTCGGCGTTAATCGTCGACGGAGCAAAATGAAAATTATTTCTCCGTTCTATACACCATGTTTGAACCGAAAACGCGGTCAAACGTTCGCGAAAAGAGTTGCGCACTGCTATTCGGCTAAATCTCTAATCAATCATATTCTATCAGCGCGTGCATCGACAACTCGGTATCGGTTTAGCACACGGTTAAAAATCGTTAGCGATTACGTGCGGCTAATTTGCATAACGCGATGCTCCGTTCCGACGACGTTCCGGAATAAATTTACAAACCAATATGAAATTATGCAAAGCAAAGAAAAATAACAATCATTTTTCCGTCGAGATGAATGATCAAGTACAAAATATTGGGTCGAACAAAAAATCTTCTTGCATTCTTCAAACGGAATTAAAAACACATTTCGCATATTGAACGGAATACTTTTTATTTCAATCATCTTTCTTACTTTATTTATTTGTTTGTTGTTGTGCGAAGATCACGTTGAAACATAGAGGCTGTTCGTGAACCCATGTCAATTTACAACTGAATATTAACCGTCGGACGACGGATCATTTTTAATGTTTTATAATTGATGACGTTTATGACTAATGATAGGTCGATTTGTCAATTTGGTAAATTCATTTTACTGATACTTCTTGCATATATGATAACCTTTTTGTTGATCCTCGTTTAATAACTATTCATTCAATTTAATCTCTAGAATCTGTATAACTAAATTACGATTTTGTGCTTCAAAATCACAACCCGTGAGTTAAACAGTTTACTTAAATATACAGTGGATTCAAAAAGTATTTGAACACTACGTTTCATCGATATTTACGTTCTAATTATTTTGTTACAACTAAATAGTATAAAAATATAATCGAAATTATTTTAAACCTTCAAGTCTCTACTCTTGAAATGAATTTTGCGTGATATAATTAGGAAAACGAATACGTTCTTTTGATACACAATGTTACGAATTAAAACGTATGTAAAAACTATGGAAAATTGTTCTCATTATTGAAACAATTAATTACATACATTCTAGCATTTAAATTGAATGAATTTAGAAATGAATTAGTAAATGAGGAACAACAAAAATATTCATACAACTGTAAAAGATGCCATCAAAAATATATTTACAAACATCGATAAGTAGACCAATCAATAGTCTTAAACGTCATTAATTATAAAATTGTAAAAATGGTCCATCACTGGAGGGTTAAAGATAGAAGCTTCTTCGCATCGAATGCTTAGAACGTAACCCACGATTTTTTCCTAGTTAATTTATTGGACCTTGAATAAAAAGGAGATCATATACAGACTGCCTTGTTGCTCATTTTTGTTCTATAAAATAACAAAAAAAATCGTAGATCAACTTTTGACCAGTCGTAATCGAAAGAATCTGTGATTGTTTCTTGTTTTTTTTCACACGATTCATTTTGCAATCATTTTCGACCTAAAACGTGACTTCAGTTTTTCATCTACGACATTATATGAAAATATCCTCGAAATATGTTAATAACCTGAACATGCATATGAATAAACTCTAGCAAAATACAGGGTGTTTGCGAAATCGTGGTACAACCGGCAAGGGGATGATTTCTCATGTAGAATCTAGTCGAAAATAGGGAATATAGTTTCTTTTCCATACGGGGCTTCATTTTCGAGAAATTCGAATTTGAAAATTCCGCTTGCATCTGTAAACACTATCGTCTAGAATATGGTATAACTTTAATTACTAATTAGCCGTAAATTTTAATGATTGATTTATTCTAGCAATTTACAAGTATGGAAAATATCTTTCTTGCTGTTGTAGACAAATTCTTGCTGGACAAATTAATTAATTAATGCACGCGTACGTAACAAAACTTCAAACTTGACTTCTTCGAAATTGAACCCCTGTATGAAAAAACTTTATAGTATATTTTCGACTCAGTTTCGTGCGAGGAATCATCCCCTTGTCGATTGTACCATGATTTCGCAAACAACCTGTATATGGTAACCTGCGTAATAATATTTTTGTAACGAAACGATCAGAGTTTGAATATCGATAATTTCTCGAGAATCAGAAATTTACTGATACTTTTTGAATTCACTGTAGATAGACAACTATGCGTACAGCAACTATTTACGAATAGAATATTATAACGACTGTATAAAATGTCATTTATCGTGTAATTTACTGGTCATTTAAAGGATCAAGTAATTTTATCGTAATGAAATTTATCTAAAAATATTGTACATTATGGATATATTATTACTCCAATATTCAAATTATAATATTGTAAATTGAATAAACCAGAATATAATTAGTTTTGCTATTTCATTTAAACTATAAGATGAAATTGCTCATTGGCGGTGAATGCAATTCGAATCAGATTCTCGTATTCGTACATTCTCTGGCAACAATTATTATATAATAATAATAATGAAAAATTCTAAAACTTATACATAAAAATTGTATCTGTCGCTGTCTTCCTCTCTCTGTCTTGCTACTTCTTCTGCATCTCTCGCTTTCCTCTCTGATCGCGAATATCCGAATCGTTGAATGACATATTACTCATCTTTCTTTTCAGAATCGAGTTATGTAAATTCTGCAACATACATATCGGCGATTAGAACGTCACTGTTAAACTCGGTGTGAGTATACACCAGCTCGGTGTGAGTATCACGTTTTGTGAATTCGTTTTGTCTCGTCCAGAGGATATGTACGTGTAAGCTTTGCGTGCGTCGCTGAACAGGCAAATAAAAAAAGAAAAAAAGAAACAAATACGATGCAAAATGGTATCGCGTGCCAAGCCCAATTTTGTGGATGATGTCAAGCAGAGGATTTTACGTTCGGCGTGCGGACCATTTTTCTTTTTGCGAACGGTTACTCGAATGTTTTGTATTTGATCCGCGAACGGATGAACTGTTCTCGACCAGTATGTGCAGCTTCCGGCACTTGTTTGTTCGAAAATTGTTAGTAGTATTATCGTGAAGCATAAATTGATTCTGATGTTCATAACATTCGCGAAACGCTTTGGTTGTATTTCGTGCCAGCGAGGTTGATGGTCATTCATCCGACTTACAAATAGACTGCAGTTTTCGATGCACATTTTCAGTTTCATTCACGATCTCGGCGAATAATATTCTTCAATACAATTTTGCATTTAGTATTCTGCATCGCATTCAACAGTTTCATGCTTTGTAGTAAATAGAATGTAATATCATTACAATATTGGAAAGTACTAATTATATTCTTCAGAAAGCATTAACTATACAACAACCGTTTCCCTGCAAAAATAAGTTGACATACAAAAACCGCAGTCTATTTCTGAATATGATTTCTTTTTATTTGATTTCGCTAGCTAATAAAATATTTAAAAAATTGTAATATATCTTATAAGGAAGTCTCTGAACTTGATGTGTCTGTAGAACTTTTTGATACTTAATATTATATAGTAAACTGCATCTTCGAAGATGTTTATGTTTTTTAATACGTTCAGTGTTAAATAGGTGCTGCGCTTAAAAATTGTTTAGAATCGAATATTTTGTGACATTTCTTATCTTCCAATTAGAAGTTTCAGTATAATCTCATAATTAATATTTATTTAAAGAAATTGCGAACGAAAGTGACAGATATATATATATGAAAATGGATCTCTCTTAATATCTATATATAATAATGTACAATCTGCAATCACTGAGCGTATTAATAGCATTTGTACAATAAATAAATAAATTATTATATTGACGAATCTATACTGAAAGCTGAAAGCTGTAAGCTGTATTTCCTACTGCATTTATCAGCAAAGACTGCCTACATTTTGCTTCGCTAAAACTTGCAGGCAATCCTTGTTCACTATGTGAATATTCTTTATAAACGTGTTATTCAAGATATCTGACATCGTTACATGTAATTTATTTAATCGCTTCAATGTTTCTGGAACTTATCACTCTTCTTCAGAGATCTTCGGATTTTGTTAATTTTGCGATGTAATAATATTTGTATATACCTATGCCTATAGTTTTGGGATTGTATTAGATGTAGAATATACAATCTATTAAATATCGAGCTTCCAATCTATGTATACATATTGCTTTCCCGATACTACGTACGGGTCAGGGAATGTTACACTTAAGCTGCTTTCGAAGAAAAAGTTCGCTACCAACTTTATACATTCTCCAATGCAAGACAACTTTTAAATTAACGAATGTTACTTATTAGAATGCGGATCATTTTGCTATTTTTATGGGTTATTTTATAGATTTGGAAAGGTAAAAGTATCTTTGATACACAAAAAAAATTCTTTTGATAAAGATAAAAGTAAAATACTGTTAACTGCTGTATACACAGGCGCATGCTTCTGTGTTTTTAAAATTTTCAAATGACATAAGTGCATATAAGTCCGTTGTTTAATAATTCTTTACTGTCCGCATTATAATAAATTTTTGTTATTATCTATACTGCAAACAATATTGTTACAAAGGAAAATAAATTTTCCTTCGTTTTAGACTGTTAAACATGATGTATAAATATGCGAATTTAAATGCCGTTGAAACCACACTTGAAAGTGATACTTATATGGGTGCGTAACGTCAATCCTCAACAGCTGTTACCTCTTCTCTCGAGAATATTTAATAATTTATTTTTATCTGAACTTAGATATGCCAGTGAAATAAATGCCGAAGATATAAAAGCGTGATTATTTCATAGTATGTATGGTTTACCGAAGCAGGCGGAAGCGTTTAAACGAAATTAACTTTTTCTTGTTATAAAATGAACTGCTTCAAAGCGAAATCATAAGTAAGTCATAAATTTATATTTCTGTAAAAGAATTTTAAAGAGGAGGAATATAAAAACTACTATTTGTCTATGATTTAATTTCACACGAATCGGAAGTTAAATGAAACCGTTCACAATTTCAATTATTCTTGTATGTACTTTCCAAATTATTATTCATTAGAACATATATAATGTTTCGTCAGGAAGCGAAATCTAAAAGCTTTGTTTATTGACTACATAATAACCAATAATAAATAAGCTAAAGAAATCATAATATTGTACCTTTATATACACTCAAAAAAATTTATACATTAAAAATATATTAATTTAATTATAAAAAAGTTTTTTAAAACTAATATAGCTTTTAGTCATCTTTTCGTGTAACGCAAAATAAAATTATTCATAATTCTCCTTTCTTAAAATTGTAGAGTTTTATAGCAACACAGTACGTGTTGTATGCTCCTACCATCTGTGAAATACTACTATGTCTTTTGTTTACCATACATAGCTACTGTGTATACATGATTATTAGAAAATTGATACGTAAAGATTAAATTTTAAATAAACCATGTAATTTATCTGTATTTCCAATAATAATATACTTAGAATTTATATTTTAAAATCATTAAAACGATAAATATATTTCTTTTAGAATTTATTACTTTTTTAAACAAATATTCCAATAAAAATCATACAAGGTATCAAAGAACAAATTATAATACTGTAATTTTTATAAAAACATGTGAAACTATTAACATACGAAACTGTTCACGGATGGGAACATTTACCTTCTCATCGAAGATAAAGGTCTCCGCGTCTCGCAAATAATTCTTTTAACGAATCTTGATGTTTCTACTGCTTATTGTATGTCATTTTAAAGTACAAATATTGTCGCTGTCTGCTTTAAAATAATTTTTCTAAAGGTTTAGCAAAGATATGTTGCAAAGGACTTGTATAACTTCGAAATCGCAGTTGAAGCTCTGCCATTATTTTTACATCAACCTAATAATAATATGACTGGTGAAAGTGTACCTTCATGAGAATAACAGAGAGCTATTTTATTATTTACACCACCTTCCCACGAACATGTAGCATCAATGAACAATGCCCCTTTTATTCTGAAGAATATAAATCGTAAGAACTTGATCCGAAGTGGACGTCAGCACGAGAATAATGCAGATCCGAAAAATAATGCATGCTCGAATCAGTCCTTGGCAAACTGTTTAAAAATTCATGCTTACCGTCGAAATATAAGCGGAACACGAAAATTGCCCCTTAAGTGGATACACCACCACAATGATTCAACATTACATTGTTCCTTGCGTTGATACGAATATCTTGAGAACACTTGAAATTTTGCTGATGAAACATTTTTAATCCCTGATGATGCAAAACGTTTTCACAATCGTTCATAGCATGACAAGCTGCGGACGAAAGTAAAAAGAAACAGCAATTAAAAATTCTTGAAAAATTCTACAAACGTAACGTAGGTTCTAGTAATATTTATAATATCGACCACGTTTTCTAATTACACAAAAAGCGATGTTTAAATTTTACTCCATTTTCGATGCATCTCTTTAACACTTTGACTGCTATGTCACCCATATATGGGTGACAGAATTATTTATTCATGTTTAAAAGTATATTTTTAAGTTGACATATTTGTAGCACTCAATTTAGTTGATATCTGAAGAATACAAAGATGTTGAAACTGAACCATTTGTCATACATTTTAAATTTTAAATTGTTGCTTTATGAAATAAATTACTTTGATTTTGTGGAATTTTTAAGGTTGTTAGTTCGGCAGTTAAAGAGTTAAACGCGTGTCATTTATAAAATGTTTGTTTGATTTGTTTGATGTTTGCAAGTCAGATTTAGTACTATAAAATCTTCCGAGATCGACCATAACTTTTTTACAATGTCCACAATTTATTCCAATTATGTATGTTACATGTTTATCAGTTTTGACTTAAGTTTTATAAGAAGTACCAAACGTGCCTCCGAGATATTTTTTAACAGGAGGCATATTAAACTTCATATTGACGTCACATTTAATAGATACAAATTGCTGCAAATTGAAAGAAGTAGTCGATGTCAATCAATATTACCACTTTATCTACTCGAAGCCAATTAACAGTAGAATTACCGAATAATAAATCCGACCGATGTATATTGCCTTGTAATAATGACAAAATTGCATCTATTCAATTCTCGTACAATTTGTATCGTAATGTCTGCTTCAATAAAGAAATTCATTGGAAACTTTTTGGTGAAAATGTTTTTATAACTTCAAAATTGCAAACAGAAGAATCAGGAACCAATCATTTTGACTGGTTCAGTAGTTCTAGTGTTAATAGAATTTTGAATAATAGTGTTGAACTAAAACAAAGCTTAAGAATCTTGTTTTTTCATAATACTCTCAAACGAAATTATTTAATTACCTTACTATGGGTAACTTGTTGGATATCGATTACAATTTTTACTGCCGTTGAAAGTTTCATTGAAAGATCCTTAACCATGATCCACAGTTTTTCAAGAATTATGAAATAATAACCGGTAGGTAAGGTATTAAGATGTTCAATGTCAAACAATAAACAATGTGTAACAATAAACGACTTCCATCTCGAATCATGAGGTATGAAAATAGACTTATGGTTTGTTTCGGACGTACATTTAACATAATATAAATGTTTAATATAAAATCCCTTTCTTCTTTTTTCTCAAAATTCTTATTGCCGATGCATCGAGAAAAATGATCTCGATACGAAAGTTAGTCAATAATCATATGGACCGTTTATTTTGAAAGTGGTGCAAGTCCATTTTCTTCTGTTTCGAGAAAATTAAATGTTAGGAGATCTGACAATTAAAAAATATAGTTTAATAATGTGAAGTCTGGGAATGTTTGTACTAATTTATCAATATGTAATTTGATTATATAAATTTCTTTTAGGCGAATTTAACTAAAATAATATATATTTCCAGGCTGCAAATGGACTTACACTACTTTCATAATCAAAGGTTACGCAATCTCTTTTATCGGCCAATTTTAAATTGAACAAAGCATAGACATTTTTTAAGATATTAAGTACTAACTAGTTATAAACAAAAAGTTTACACTAAATTAAGCATAAATTACGTCATATCTCATTTTTTTTAAAAAAAGGACACACCACTTTCAAAATAAACGGTCCATATGATAACAAATTGCAATAAAAGGAATTATCAGAATCATTCAATTTAGTAAAAAGTTAACATATTTTTCCATTACTTTTTAAGTGAAATTACATTTTCTTTTAGAATCGATATATGTTTTTGCAGCATCTTTAAAAAAACTGTATTAGAATCAAGGGTCAAAAGTGGATTAGGTTAGACGTTATGAATTTTGTCCCAAACGCCCATATATGGGTGACAGCTGTCACCTTAGCGACACATATATCACGTGACCGGAAAAAAGTTCGTGCAGTTTATCGAGATAAAATCAGGGAATCTTAAAATGATGAACGCCTGGAATTTGGAACTAGGCTTGGACGTTGAGTGAAGACTTTCCTTTTTTACCGGAACGATGTTGTACTGGCACGCGACAACGGTGGAATAAGGACATTCAATTAATTACACATTTACTGGGAATGAAAATAAACTGTTCAAGTACTACGGGCCATTGCAAAACCCCGATAGAAAATTACCAAACAGCGTACAGTGGTCGATTCTTATAAAAAATTTGACAACGTATACTGCTCCAAGTCTCGTGAAACATTAAAATTAACAAAACTCTGTAGAAATGGTAAGGTTCGCTTTAAACCAATTTACAATGTGCGAGGATTTGATTTTTGGAACGCTTCCAATGAAATTTCAGATATATTTTTAACAAAATATAGTATCTATATTAACCCTTTGTATTCCACGCAATTTTATTTCCAAAATTAAGACATTTTTTTAACTAAAATAGTTCTGTTGTACATGGTTAATTTCCTTTCATGCATACAAAGTTTATTACTATTACTTGTACATGCAACACTTTAATTTTTATCGATTTTTTAATACAAACATAGTTATGCAAAAGTTGTTTTTAATAATATTGGTAATCTTTTAATAATATAATAATTTTTAGTGTCGCCCTCTTGGCTGCCATTAGAGTGCTAAGGGTTAATTTAAATTATTACATAAAAACAAACGGCACAGTTATTTATGGTGTTCAGATTACTATTGGTGAAGCTTTAGACATTGTTCATAATGATGCTTGGAAGTAGTCATTTTTTATAGAAAAGCTTTCCGATTTAATTTTGTTACCAAGCTGCAAGCACAAAATTAATATAGAAAGTAATTAAGTATTTAATCAATTGGTAAAGTTAAATCTTTATTCATTTACTTATCTTACGATACATGACAAAGGTCGATGGATATGAAAATACATAATTGGAAGTATAGAAAACTATATTTTTACTATAGTACTATAATATGTACACTGACAATCCTGTAGGTTCAGACAGGTTTCGATATGAGATTAAGATGACTTTTGTGATTGAACCAAGTAAGGATGTAGCGGTTTCTTATAATAATACTAATGTTCCATCTATATTTTGAAAGTTTAAAAGAATTTTCAGAATGATCGTTCAAAATCAAACATGGCAAGTAAATAGATTACAATATTAATCTAAAAAATTGTTAAATATATATAGGCATGGCAAGTTTTTATATGATACTTCACATATACGTAGAACCTAGTAATAATTTAATATTAATATCGACTACAACCTGCATTTTTATCCACAAATTTAATTAAAGTCATTTATACGTGGTTTTATAGTCTGCAGAACATTATTACGGAAAATATTTCTGTTCAAAATGTTTTGGTATTATCTTTTTGAACACTTTTGCAGTATTTGCAACGTGATTCGTCGGACAATGGTTCAATTGAAAGTCTTGAAATAATTTTGAAAATATGATTTCTTTGCTCTTCGCCCCATTCTTAACATAAATCGACCACTGCACGGCGCAATTGTATTGCGTTTCTTTTACAAATTATTTGATATTTTACACATTGCCAGTTAAGTTAGACTACAATTTCAAGTAAATTATTGGATTTCGGTAATTAAAAAGTAACAAAGAAGAAATCGTATATTGAAAATGCGATAATACTTTTATTTTGTTTTCCTCAAATGAAATCTTATAATTAATCAAATAAAATGCTTTTTCACTTTAGTGTTCGTACATTTACATATGTAAATTGCATTTGCACATAGTATTACTATAAGATTCATAGTTTTTTATTTTCCATGAAGTAGGAGACAATGAAAAGAATGAGACTTCGAGAATGAATTTCACTGTTGGTGATTTAAATTTAATTTAATTTTACAATAAATGAATTCAATTAAAAAGTTAATATTTAATATTAAACCTTCCTACTTACGAGAACATTTGTGGTATGAAATCCATTTGAAAGATATAAGACAATGTAATTACGCAACACGTTCACATAACTTTGAAAATAACTTTTGTCGCAAGATTTCATTACATTTTGTAGGATTTAAAGAAATTGAAGAAGTAATCACAGTGATAAACTTGAACTCTGCACTTGTGGTTTAATTAATTAAATTACTTTGATAGTATCGAAGTAAATGTATTAAGTGGGTGGGGAATGTAATTGATAGCTACTGGCTGCTTGGACCACCCAGTTTTGCACTGTTTCTCGAAAGTTGTATAGTTTGAACAGTGACTATGCTTGGTAAGTGTATTAGGTTGTTAATAAGTCCGTTTGCTTTTGAATAGTTATAAATAGTGATAGATTTATACGGTGTGTGTAATATGTTGGCAATTTCCTTAGTTGCACATTTTGAATTTTCAAAAATTAAATCCACAAATTTATCTACATTCATAGTCGACAAATGCCATGTCGTTTTCGGTCATCCAAGCGAGATTCGTAATCTCTAAAACTTTCGATTTAATTTCCAGTGGATCATTCATTGATAGCAGTATAAACATCACACAATTTATTGATTCAGAAAATACAAAAGAAAGTAAAATTCAAGATATGAAATCTAAAACCAGTTTTCACGTAAAACAATGGTAATATAATTGTAGTTTGTAATACTACTTGAGTTATGATTAGTATTATGAGATGAAATTTGTTCCAATTTTTCATCTTAGATGTTTATGAAATTTGAATTGTGGATTTAACACTAGAACTATTGAACCAATTAAAATTACTGATTCCTAATTTTTTCGTTTACAATTATTGAAGTTGTAAAAACATTTTCACCAGAAAATTTCACATCAAACTTTCACATAATCACAGCTATAGAAAATAACTATACACACCCTAGCTAGGGTGCTCTGTTATTGGTGATACATTCTATGAATTCCATGTTTAACATCGTCTTAATTCAATGGATATTGGAATTTATTATTTTATAGTAAGTACTCAAATTATTAGAGCTGCTGTGCGATAAATATACACTTTGTGTTCGCGTATAGACAAAATCAGTGGATCCAGAATAATCTTAACTTTTCGTGTCCATTTCATGTTTATTCATTAAAAATGCCCGACAAAATTCAATCGTTCAAGGTAATTATAAGAAATAATATTATGATCAGTATTGGTAATACTGCCTTTTTTAACACTAACTGCTGTAATTATTTTTACCATACTTTCAATACATTTCATACAATTTATTTTCAGAGTGTCATTTTCATGGCATACTGCAATAATACAATCAATTAATTGTTGCTTGTAGATAACAAGTTCCCTTGAAAGTTTCTTCTTTAATAATTTCCATAGGTTCCTGATTGGGTAGAGGTTTAAAGAATTCCCAGACCAATCGAGAAACCTTTTTGACTTTATGACAAGGTGCAGAAATACGCATGAAAGTAATAATTAGAATTTAGAGTAACTAAGTGCCTTATTATGAATTCATTGATTTTGTATGAAATTATACATTCATTTAAAAATTTCTAATAATTTAATCACCCAACATATATGTATGGTATTTAACACTTGAACTACCGTACCAGTCAAAATGACTGGTTCCTGATTTTTTCGTTTACAATTACTGAAGTTATAAAAACATTTTCACCAGAAAGTTGAATTTCTTCATTGAAGCAGACGTTACGATAAAAACTGTACGAGATCTGAATGGATGTAATTTTGTTATTATTACAAAGGAATATACATCAGTCGGATTTACTATTCGGTAGTTCTAATGTTAAGAAAGTTCTTGAAAGTACCGTCCTAATTTTTTGCATACTACTTTTAGACACATTAAACTTTCAGTAGCAAATAATCTTATTTGCCCGAACTTGCCAGAATTGAAATAAATAGTTGAAACCTAGTGGACTCACTTCTAAAATGTACGCGACGGTAGATCAACGTACGATATCTTTTAATAACTCCTTGATTTTTGCATACTACTTCAGAATATATTATATTTTAACTAGCATTTGATTTTATTCACCCATTTTCGCCTTAATAAGAGAAATCTATTTTTTTACATCTTCATTTCTATTAAACTCGGATCGAATGTTTGCTCATTTCTTCATAGTCTAATAAATAAATTTTTTATATTAACCCTTTGCACTCCTAGAAATTCTCATTCCAAAATCGAGAGATTTCTTTTACGTAGAATAGTTACGTCGCACATCGTTAATTTCCTTTTTTGCATACTAAATTTACTACTGCTATTTGTACGTATAACGGTACAATTTTGAACGATTGAATTAAATGCAATTATGGTCGTGCAATAGTTGTTTTCAATAATATTATGGCAATTTTTAGTGTTCGCTCAGAGGAGCCATTGGAACATTCAGGGTTAAAGTTAGTCGGTAGTTATTCGATAATAAAGCAATAAAAATTATTTTAATTTTGTTTAACACTTTGACTGCCACCCATATATGGGTGACAAAATTATTTGCCCATGTTTAAAAATAAATTTCTACGTTAATACATTCGTTGCATTCAGTTTAGTTGATACCTGAAGAATACAAAAAGGTTGACAGAAAACTGTATGTAGTTAACGTTTAAACGAACTTCTTTCTTATCATCTTTTACAAGCTATTAGGATTTTCGGGTAAAAAATGGATTAGTTTAGAAGTCACTAATTTTCTACCAACTTCCAGAAAAGTCGGAACACTGTATATAAACGCGACCAGACTTATTACATAATTTAATGCACATTCGCCAAAGGAATGTTTTAAATAAAAAAGTAAAAAAAGGGTAAGAGTTGTCCAATTTGCTACAAAGTTCTGGATCAGTAATTCGCCTCTTTTCGATTTCACGAAGCCATTAAAATAAGGGTAAACTTTCGAATAGTTGAAAACCGTCTAGAACACCAGGAAGTACAGAACTCCAGTAAAACTCAGTGAAACGTATAGAGAACTAAATTATACCTTGAACTAATTAACCTATTTTGAACTTTGTGAACTATATAAAATTGATCGGAATATGCGAATCTTATAGTCGCTGGACTTTACACTCTGTGTTGCATTACTTTCAAACTATTCTAAAATATTTATATAAAGCTCATATTAGCCGATCCAAGAACAGTAACGTCAATAATTATCGTTACTTGATTTGCACTAAAATATTTAAAGATTTCGGTACCATTGCACGATCTTTTTTACAATATTAAACGAATTATAATAGTTTAGAATATTTATGATTCTCATCGTGCCTCTTCCGATGCTAGCGATTCTAAATAAATATTTCGAAAAGACTTTGTAAACGAAGTTTCATGATCATCGAATTTTGAGGAAGACATTAAAACGCGATATTTATGTATTTTATTTAAAACAACGATGCGACTACTATTGTAGTAAGATATGTTCCACGAGTGGAACACGTTTTCGAATTTATTCGTAGAAAAAGATAAAGGAAACAAAATGTTTAAAGTAAGCCTCTTTCACGAGGTAGCAATAACACATTTAAATAACAATATTAAACTCAGCATTTTTCATTCAAAATTCTTTAAAGCAAAATTCTTGTTCTTACGCTACACGATTTTTGCCAACGGTTCGCATTCAACGCGCATTCGACATTGCCAAGTTATTAGAAATTCAATTAAACCGGCATTCATTGCCAACGCACAGCAATTCGTTTAAGCAACCACCATCATTCACCGATTTCAAATCTATCGAAGTTCTGATGGGATTTCTTTTTCAGCTACTTCCATCGACATTGCCAAAATCATGAGACTTGCGACCGTGCATTATTGGTAAGCCATCGGTATGACGTTATTAAAAGTTGTGATTCGTTCAAGCAATAAATATGGAGTGATATATGCACCGAAATTGTTGTCTGTTGTCCGCTTTTCTAAATGTCTGTTGCACCGATATATGAAAATTAAATATCCGGCAAAACTTTGATACTGAATAATTTATATTTACTACAATAAGATAGATTCGTACGGATAAACAAATCTTATAGAAGCTGCTGCATAGAATAACTGTGAAATCTATTTGAGTGTAAAACATAAGTTCAAACAATATCTCGATAACGTTGAAACGAAAATTAGTGAACGATAAATTGTTATTGCTAAACCTCTATACAACAATTTCTATAAGATCTCGCACCTCATGACCGACAAGATCGATGTGTTTATATTAACATTAAATATTGTAATAGCGTACATGTACTAAATGTTAGATATTACTGAACACACTGGATGTTTGTAAACTCTAAAAAATTCAAATGCCAACCCGTTTATTCTGATACTAATTCTACTTTCCAGAGTGAACGTAACTTCGAGGCTTTTCGCATGAGAAAGAAAACGATTGTTGTTCATTCACACGGGGCCAAATACTAGAGAATTGTACTAATATCTTTTATACTGCCTATCGTCTACTTCTGCGTTAACGTTTAATTTCCAAGCGTTCACTGTACGAACGAAAGCGTACACGAAAGACGCTAACCAAACGTTATGGTTCCATTTTTGTACAATCTGAACGGCGCCGTTGACATTCGGATGACGGTACTTGGGTCCATTTTGACTCGCAGAGTTACAAACGTTCAATCTAGATTAATAACGTTCTTGCAGCCACTCTAAATTATTAGATACATGTACGAGATGTAAACGACAAAAAGTTCGCGAAAATTATAAATAAAGAACTATTTACTTGAATTTTTGTCAAAACTGACATTATTACCTCCAATGTGCTTTCCTTTAGGACCTGTATACTCGATACGACGTCGTCTCCATTGTGCGAGACAGTACACATTGCAGGTTCTTGCTTGGAATATCTACCCTTTGGAAATATCGTCGATTGTATTTGGATTTATCTCTTCGGAGTGTTGTTCAGTGTCTATACAAAAACTAACTGCAGGGAAAATCAGTTTTTGCTTTTTAGTAGTTCAGTAAACCAGTTAAATCAATTTTAAAATTTTTGTAAAGGAAAAAGACTATAATTGAAGCAGTAAAGAATATTTATACTTATTGTTTAATATTCTAGTGCATTTAAAATTTGTGGAACTATAGAAATGTAAATAAAATTAAATACACTTTAATTATAAGAAAATAATTAATATCTGTACAAAACATAAATTAAACAATTTCATTTAGTATTTGTTTTTTCAATGATTTTGAAGAACACGAAATACTTCTTGAACGATTACTTAATCTTGTAGCTACAGGTGATTTTACGCCAAAATGTTAGAAATTAATTTTGGAAATTTAAAACTTTTGTCTGAACGATCTGGATTCTAAGCCTGGTTTTTATAAAACGACGAACTCTAATACGACGCCTTACCTTGCAAACTATTTTTTATTTTAGGAAGTAAAAAGAAGATACATTGTCGGCTTGGAGGTTCACTGAATTCACTTACGTGTGTCTGTACATTCTTAAAAAGAATAAGTTCTCTAACATGAGTTCAAACAACTTGATGTTTTTGCCATAATAAAAGATTGTAGCAGGTCTATGGAAAAAAATGTTCTGTGAAATTGTATAAATCTTTATGAAAAAAATACGCGCCATATTTCCTGATTATGGAACTTGTAACGATATTTGGATTAACCCTTTGAGGACAAATTATTTCATATTAAAGTTGCAAAAATTATAATTTAACTATTGTAGTAATATAATATTAGTATATATTTTAATTTTCACTCAGAGCTTAAAACTTTAGTGCAACAATTACCTTTCTGGAGAAAGTATTCTCAATATTTTCAAAAATCCTCATCCGCGAAGGATTAAAGATCTTGGACGACATTGAAAGAGAAATCTACAAAATATACTTGTTATAAAAATTTAATATAGGCTCCGCAATTCCAGTTAATTACTAACGTTTCAAAACTTCTTTTACATTTTATCCAGTATACGATTTTAAAAACTCTCGGATACGTTTTTAACTAATATGGCCTAATAACGAGGGCGTACTAAAACCATTATGATCGTACTATATGCTGTACTATATGCTCGTACTATATACGAGCTATAAGTCATGCCATTGTGGAAGTAGACCTAATGATAGACAAGAATATTAGATAGATGCCCCAATTGAAGAGATAGCTACAGTAACAACCGATGTAAAAGAAAAATCGTTTTCCGAACTTCCTGTCCACAGCTCGTACTTGCTACGATTATGGCGAAGCCACGATAAATGGTACAAGTGTGACGATCAGAGCGGTACAAAATGCTGATTAAACATACTTATCTGTGTTAGAATTAGATAACGGATATTATACATTTACGAGAATGTAATTTTAGTAAAATATTAGAAATATCTGAAACAATTTATTAAACACTTTACAAAAACAAATCAATTTTTAATTCACTCCGGCTTTCTGCAATTTAGGTAGACATTTTTTATCTTGTACAAGATCCGTTGTCTGTATACTTTAATTTGTTTATTCACACAAAACTACTGAGCCTGTAAAAATGATAAAAATATTTTTCCTATTCGTGAAGTTACAAGTCTGAATAAATTGAATCCTCTTATTATTATCTATAAATATACATCGATCTCGAAATAACAATATTTCTACTGTATTTCAAAGCCAAAGTAATGTAGTTCAAAGTATTTGACGTCTCCCAATAGATGAATCAAATTGTTCATTTATTTCGTGTTTTGTAAAACGTAAAAACAAACGGTCATGAATCATTTATGAGAACAGCAATAAATCGATGAAAATACAATACAGTAGCTCAATGTTCGCACCATGGCAAATTCGAACAAAAATTGTCGCTTGTGAACTAGAATGAAAATGCGAAATCCAAATAAAGTTGCAAAATTATTTATTGTTGGAAAATGCTCGTAACCGCCATAGCGTTTCAGTCAGACTAGAGAAATACGAATTGAGAAGAAAGGAAAGCAGAAGAATGATCGTTATTTCAATGCCTCTGGAATTTAATTAAATTTATATGATTTCTAATGGAGAAACTTAATTCGAAGTTTGAATAACTAGAAGATTGAACGGTCTCCTAGAACAGAGTGTGTTCGAACTTCCAGGGTCCACTGTACTTGGCACTCGGCGCTTGTATTGTTGGCCATCTACTAAACACAGCTCTGTTCGCTGTTTCAATTTGAACACTTCCATCAGAGTACAATAGGATGTATTTATACGCTTCACTTACACCATCGCTCTGATCGCTTATCGCAGCTTCAACATAAACGTACTCTTAGATCAAATAAGATCACCGTAAACCTTCAAGAAGTAGGTTAACCAATACATAAAAGAAAATTGACACGTAAAGGTTTGGATAATTCTAAACGCAGTTTCTGATATACTAACATTGATTGCTGTCAATGATTTGTTTAACCGTGTAAGTCCCAAGCAGCGTGATCGCGCTCTTCAGACATTCTGTTGAAAAATCCCAGTACATTTCGAGCGCTGTGGACAACTGGCGGTGCAGTCATCGACTATCGAAGTAGCGCATTCAGATTTACTGACGCACGTACATCACACAGCTCCTTCTTTTAACACATTGACTGCCAAACCAGCAGCCACAAAAATTGCATAAAGTCGGACCAAGTTATCGAATGAAATAAAAATTTAAAGAATAAAATCTATGACACTGAGTAGTTCTCCAACCTTCTTGCATTTCCTGGACCACCGTCAGATTGGATGTAATGAATATATTAACGTAAAAATTCATTTAAAAATCGCACAAATAATTGCGTCACCCTTTTGTGCGTGACGTGACAGCCAAAGTGTTAATGTAAATAGTACAAATAAAACATTTCGTATTTCATTTTTATCTTCTCAATAATTTTTATCGAACAACACTTGAAATATTTATAAACTTACAGTACGCACATATAATAATACAGATGTATTTCATAAAATAACGAATTACAAATTAAAAATATTTTTTGTGTTATAAACAAACAATTTAAATAGAGAGTAACACATGATTTGTAACATCGCTGTTTATCGAAACATATTGGATGAATTCCTTTTTTACATTGCACACACATTAAATGTGACCGTTTTACTTCATTCGTAGTGTTACAGACTACGCATCGTCGCAAGTTACGTTGTAGCAACTTTACTAAACCAAATGGTTTTTCCTTTACATGACCACGTGCTTTCTTTTCGTTCATCCACCCACGCTCAATTTCAAAAATAATATTAGAAATAAAATCTAACCGATTCATAGCTTTATTGTCAACTCTTTCCTTGTAGATGATATGTGCATTTAAAATCTATCTCGCCGATTGCGATTTGTCGACATAAAATAAAAGAAACGCTATCGCGCCGCTTGGGTCTTTTCGTATTCATTTAGAGAAAGCGCGGTTGCGCTCATCGGGATTTTTCGACAGTGTTTTATCAATACCCCTTGGGACACAAACGGTTAGTATATTGCCGGCGGCACGAGTTTGTACAAGCATTCCTTACACGTAGTCTACGGACGGTCCTCGTTTTCAAAATATTTGCAACATAATTGTCTCTAATATTTCAGTAAATTCTGTCTACAGTTGTGTGCCCGTTACAGGTTTAAATTCTTAGCTCTTTCAACTAACCCTTAACACTCCAATAGCTCCTCTCAGGTAGCATACAAAATTTCCATACCATTACTATAGTATTACTATACTATATTATATATATTACATTAGTATTTTGAAAGTGGTGCAAGTCCATTTTCTTCTGTTTCGAGAAAGTTAAATGTTAGCAGATCTGACAATTAAAAAATATAGGTTAATTATCGATGTCAATCAATATTACCACTTTATCTACTCGAAGCCAATTAACAGTAGAACTACCGAATAATAAATCCGACCGATGTATATTGCCTTGTAATAATGACAAAATTGCATCTATTCAATTCTCGTACAATTTGTATCGTAATGTCTGCTTCAATAAAGAAATTCATTGGAAACTTTTTGGAGAAAATGTTTTATAACTTCAAAATTGCAAACAGAAGAATCAGGAACCAATCATTTTGACTGGTTCGGTAGTTCTAGTTTCGAGAAAATTAAATGTTAGCAGATCTGATAATTAAAAAATATAGAGAGTCAGTCTCCTCGCGACGGATTGATCAATGTTTTCATTTTCCTGGGATTAGATTTTCAGTGATGTAGATTTTAATTACAACCTCCAATGTATACGAGATCTGCGTTCAAAAAGATTTTTAAAATTCGCTCGTTCTAGAGATTGTTTGCAGACCACCGTGATGTGTTTTATACATGGAAGTAGTGGATAAACGATTATACGTATACGAAAGATGTGTAGTAGTAGCTGCAGTAGTTTTTTGCGAATACGGTCAGCCTTTCCCTCATTCCCATTTAAAATGCGAGGAATATGCTTCGTACTATGGAAATATATTTGGAAGTAAGAGAGTAAAAAGTTAAAACTAAATAAATAGTCTCGTTTCAATACAAAAGAGTATAGTACACATTTTATTTTGTAATCGTGTGAACGTAACATTGTTTCACTCTATGTACAAAATTAATTGAAGAAGGTAGGTGACATCTAATTACTTTCATTGTTAAACTCGAGAAAAAAAATATACGAGTACCAACAGATTTAAAAAGTACATCAATCTTACGAGGAAGCGAACACATTAAGCGTAAAAAATAAAGTAATATGCTTCCCGAATTGAGAACAATAATACAGACAACTGAAACTTGCGTACCAATACGTTTATTCGGTAAAAGAAAGGTGAAACGTATTTTTTATAGCAAATACAAATTTTATTGGACGGTTGTGATGAATGGAATTAATATTTTTATAATTAGAAAAAAGAAATGCGTTTAAGTTATGGTCAGATGGATGATGTTTATAAAGTAATAGCGTTCTTTCATGAACCAGCTATATAATAGAATAATTAAACAACTGTACAGCTCATATTTCACATGGAAACTATTTTTTAACCCGATAATGCTGCAGTCCACACAATAAGATCTACGCATTAATTATTTTATTTCAAAAATATGTATTGAAATTTTGGGATGACCTACCATGCCATGTAATTTGATTTTTGTTGAAAAAAGTTGGATAAATTTTTCATGATAAATATACATGGGTGAACGATAATACAATAATATAAATGATTTAAAAGACAATACAAATAAAAGTTGCAAACAAATACAAAATACACAAATACAAAATCGAATACAATTATTAGATATATAAAATGAATATAAAAACGCTTGATACTACATATGATAGAATTGAACATAGGGATAACGAAATATTAATACGTATTATTTCCATCAAATAAATGTCAATTTATTTGCAATGAATAATTTATGAAGCATCAACCACGTACAGCATACATATAGCAAAAGTCACCGAGCGAACAAAGCCTTTCAATCAAGATTCTGAAAGTTTTAAGATAAATGTACCTTCATATTTTTATTCTACGAATTTGTTATTCTATTGAAAGTAAGTCTAAAGAATGATACATTTTATTTGAGAGAAGAAGGATCCTTCATAGATCTTTCACGCATTCATTTGTCAAGAGCCCAATACTAACATATTTTGTATTCCTTTAACAGATACCAGCCGATTGATTTTTGCTCGACTTTTCACTCATGCTATTTAATGTCTCGATTAAAAATATGTATTATTATAAATTCGTGTACTTCATTATAAATTGATAAAGGATTGTTCATACATATAATCTTTCATGTCACGTACAATCTTCTTCATTTTTATTGCAATATATTTTTCAGTTTTAAATTTATTTTATGTCTTTATTATATAATTCTTTTCTAACAAAAATACTTTGGGCTGCAAACTTTAAGTATTATACTTTACTTATACTTATGCGAAGAAGATAAACAATAAGTAACCTCGTCGAAATATGTAAACGATATTTTAATTTAAATAATTCTGTGTCCGAACAGAATTCAACGAACAATTCGCAAAACTAGTTTTAATAATAAATAATCGCGTTAAAGAACATGCAGGTGTTTAAGAATTGTTAAAGAGTGTCATTAATAGTAAACTCACCCATTCAGTTGTAAATCCACTGCATGGTTGTAAATGTGGACAGCAGGACAGTACATTGACCCCTTACAGTGTATGCTGAACCGATCAGCTGATTCCTCTTCGATGGCAACGAACGCATGTAGCGGACGAAAGCGGCTATCCCAATGTTCACTTTCATTGCACTATCACTGAACACTGATATCTCATAACTTATTTAATAATATTTAAGACGATGTTAATATTTAACGCAATGCCTAAAACACACGTTTCACAAATTTCCTCCAATCCGTTGTTCACACCGCACAAGAACATTTAATAAGATATTATAATGCAATAACGCGCTCGCAACGTCCTTCCGTCGGAAGAAATTATGGAATACTGGCGCGATGGTCGTGTTTCCCTACAAGGAACGTGACGACAAGGTCGTGAAAATTTTGTTTTCATCCTAGAGAGTTTCAAATGTTATCATTCGGACGCGATACATTGTTCTCGACTGGGCTTCGTTCCGAGTGCGTGTCACATGCGTCCGGGTCTCAAGGATGGGTCATAAATATGACAAAGTCTAGATTTTGGAGGCCGGTCGATTGAAAGCCCTCACAGGCGACGATTTATTCCGAATACGGTTCTATCGAGAGGTATGTATTTACCTTTTCTGTTTCTCAGGACAAGGAATTTCTCTGTCCTCTTTCAGTTCGTTTTACAAGCTCGCTTGTAGGAAAACACGACCATCGCGCTAGTCTTCCACAGTATCTTCCGATGGAGAGGACGTCGCGAGCGCGTTATTGCATTATAATATCTTTTTAAATGTTCTTGTGCAATGTGAACAACGGATTGGAGAAAATGTGTGAAACGCGTGTTTCAGGCATTGTGTTAGGTATTTCTTTTTAAAATCGAAGTATTTCTTTTTAACGAAGGAAACATCGTCTTAACACTTTATCGACCGGAAGCCTATTAATAGGCTTTTCAATATTCACGCTGTATCAAAATGAAGCTTAAAATTCTATTTTTACATTTCAATTTGTAACAACATTATTAGACAATATTATTGGGGATGCATTGTTGATCCGTAATAAAAATTGCTGTCAGCGTTGATAGACCCATTAAAAAGTTTTCAGTCATGAATCATGGGCCTTACAAAAATTTTGAAATAATCGCCGGTCGATAAAGTGTTAAATATTATTAAATAAGTTATGGTATCAATGTTTAGTGAAAGTGCAACGAAAGTGAACATTGGGATAGCCTGCCTTCGTCCGCTACCTGCGTTCGTCGCCATCGAATAGGAATCAGCTGATCGGTTCGGCATACACTGCAAGGGGTCAACGCACTGTCCTGCTGTCCACATTTACAACCATGTAGTGGATTTACAACTGAATGGGTGAATTTACTGTTAATGACACTCTTTAACAATTCTTTAACGCGATTATTTATTATTAAATTAGTTTTGCGAATCGTTCGTCGAATTCTGTTCGGACAGAGAATTAAATTAAAATATCGTTTACGTATTTCGACGGGGTTACTTATTGTTTATCTTCACAGTACGTATCGTATAAAAATTTCATGTGGTACGCGTGAGATGTCATGCATACCAGAAAATTAAAACGGCTGACACGGCTAAATTGTTTACTATTTCGGGTCTGCAAAAATTAGTAATTATTCTTTAGACATTCTGAAATAAGAATGAATAACGTTTTTCACTTCTGATCTTTAGTCAAGCCGCCGGAAGGTTCGAGCTCGTGTTAGTTCGCGCGCTTTTCTCTTATTGGCCAGTGATTTTTCGTTAATAACTCGTAAACGAAGCCGCAGATTGAATTTTCGCAAAGGAAACAGTTGCTTCAAATAACCTCAGGAATCCCTCATTTCCAGCTGTTACGATATTTTTGGGACACCCTGTATAATACTAGGTACATTGTACAACGCACCCTACAAACATAAAATGTCCTGTGACTTTATTCAACATTGTCTACACGAGAAAAATAGTTCAATACCATGCCCATGAAATCAGTTGATGGTGGTATATCAGATTGAACCCGAGTCCATCCATGGTTGCCATAAAATATTCTAAAAAATCGTTCTTCAAGTGTTGATTTTAGTAACTCGCAATCGAAAAGACTCAACGAATCACAAGGAAACTATAAGCTTGCCGATTGATGTCAAGTTGCACGGCTACGTCACAGGGCACAGATCACCAATCAAGCAAGCAAACAAACCGCATTGGTGCACATACCGCGCTGCCGTTGTGTTGTCGCCTATGCTTTGTATTCGTCCACGTAATCGTAAAAACGATAGTCCGAACGAGATCGAATCATCTCGGCGGAATTTTTCCTTTTTTTTTCTCTTTAGATTGATGTTCCGCCAAGGCATAACCGGAAACCGTTGGCCGCGGCGCAGCACCGAAATCCTAGCGAATTTCATTATCGCGCTGTCGGCACGGAAACCCGGACGACGCACAGATGAACCGAGGATTATCGTTCCGCGATTTCACGAGAGCCTGCCATCCGAAACACGGGAGCCACCCGTGAAAATTCGTGCTTCGTTCAAAGTTTCCGGCAAAGTTGGAAATGCAAATTCTTGGCGTCCACGTTCCTGCGGCGTCTCGCTTTCCAAACATGGCGGCCGGAGGACCGAGAACGCCTCGAGACTACCGTCAACGGTGACGGAACTCGTATCGAAAACCGTGCATGTATATTCAAACGACTATCTGTACATTATAGTATACTGCTGAATACGAATAAACCAATTGTACAAATATAATGTTTGCTCTAGTTGGTTTCATTTATTTATTTCAGCATCAACCTGCCAATCTTTTATTCTACGATTTCCGGTAATTATTTACAAAAAGTTGACACCTTACAAGCTTGATAATTATTTTATATGTGGTTGCGGTTGTTCGTTTTCAATAGTGTTAAAAAGGTTTCAATTAGATGCGCAACTCTTTCCTTGTAGATGATATGTCCATTTAAAATCTATCTCGCCGATTGCGATTTGTCGACGTAAAAGAAAAGAAACCCTATTGCGCCGCTTGGGTCTTTTCGTACTCATTTAGAGAAAGCGCGGTTGCGCTCATCGGGATTTTTCGACAGTGTTTTATCAATACCCCTTGGGACACAAACGGTTAGTATATTGTCGGCGGCATGAGTTTGTACAAGCATTCCTTACACGTAGTCTACGGACGGTCCTCGTTTTCAAAATATTTGCAACATAATTGTCTCTAATATTTCAGTAAATTCTGTCTACAGTTGTGTACCCGTTACAGGTTTAAATTCTTAGCTCTTTCAACTAACCCTTAACACTCCAATAGCTCCTCTCAGGTAGCATACAAAATTTCCATACCATTACTATAGTATTACTATACTATATTATATATATTACATTAGTATTTTGAAAGTGGTGCAAGTCCATTTTCTTCTGTTTCGAGAAAGTTAAATGTTAGCAGATCTGACAATTAAAAAATATAGGTTAATTAACGATGTCAATCAATATTACCACTTTATCTACTCGAAGCCAATTAACAGTAGAACTACCGAATAATAAATCCGACCGATGTATATTGCCTTGTAATAATGACAAAATTGCATCTATTCAATTCTCGTACAATTTGTATCGTAATGTCTGCTTCAATAAAGAAATTCATTGGAAACTTTTTGGAGAAAATGTTTTATATCTTCAAAATTGCAAACAGAAGAATCAGGAACCATTCGTTTTGACTGGTTCGGTAGTTCTAGTGTTAATAGGATTTTTAAGAATAGTGTTGAACTAAAACAAAGCTTAAGAATCTTGTTTTTCCATAATATTCTCAAACGAAATTATTTAATTATCTTAATATTAGGAACTTGTTGGTTCTCGATTACAATTTTTACTGCCGTTGAAAGTTTCATTGAAAGATCCTTAACCATGATCCAACTGCATGTGTTTTTCATAAATACATAAAGCCTGCAGTCTAATTATGCTAAAGTAGATTGTGGTATTTACATTATTTCAATTTAATATTTTATTCAGAAAAAAGTATTTCGAGTGTAAGAAAAGGTATTTTAAGTCTTGGTGCAAATACATACTTTCGTAGTTACATTTAGAGAATAAAAATTTGCTATCCCTCCAATGGAAAGACCATTTGACAGAAAATTAATGAAATTAATTTTATTCAGTGATTAATATATTCTATTGTTGTACACAATGATCAATATCGTGAATATTGTGATTTCCATGAAATATGAAATTTTCGCTGTACAATCGATTCCGCGCAGATGCGGAACGATGACATGCTAAATATTTGAAAGTGAAGAGACTAGACCAACATTACTTTCGCAAAAAAAGTCGGTATATACATTTCGTTGCATCTCATTTTTCTGCTCCATTTTTTATGTTTCACATTTTCAATTTTTAAAGCTGACCTTGCGGATCACTGTAATCCAACTGACAGCAGCCATTCCATTCGACTCCACAAGCGGAATATCGGATAAGCATAGACAGATATATCGATCCTCTTCAGAGCTTACCCCTCGGCGGTACTGAGCCACCCGTTATCGCTGATTCTTTTATCGGAAATAAAAGTCTGCCGTTTCTGCGCTTGCATGGCCGCGCTGAT
This sequence comes from Agapostemon virescens, assembly GCA_028453745.1. Taxonomy (NCBI): domain Eukaryota; kingdom Metazoa; phylum Arthropoda; class Insecta; order Hymenoptera; family Halictidae; genus Agapostemon; species Agapostemon virescens. The sequence goes on along the minus strand of CM052093.1, from coordinate 10,166,994 downwards.
AGGAGCGTGTACGCACATAAGACTGAGCCGAAGCTGATATGACAGAAAAGGGAAAGGTCCATTGTTCCCTACTTTGTCTATGAGATTTCGCGACGTTTTTATCCTATAAATTACTCACTGATTGTCTCCAGAAAATTTAACCTTTGGCAATATTAATTTAATTTCTGAAACATTGCCATCCATAAAAAATCACTACAAAACAAATATTCGCAGATCGATTTATTCATCGAAACGTTACAATTATCAACAATTGCAATGGAAAAACTTAATTCAAGTAATATAAATTGTTATAATCAGGATGACAATGTCCGTCACGTCGTAGTCTATCGGGCACTACTGTATTTGTATTGTTTTCACCTTTTCTAGGTAACGCTTCTCTTTTATTATAGCGTCCTGCTCGGTATGAAACCAGACGTAAGTGATCACACATACATGGATTAACAAATGATCGATATATACACAGTGGTACGTGTTCACATGTTCTTACACAGCTTAATATTCTTCGTGTGCATACGGTAATTCAACAAAGAAATGTACTTATCCGTAAATAATAAAATCTAAATTTTCATTTAGAACTACATTCCTGAAAATATTTATACCGGCATATAGATATCGTACAATACTTTCATTCTTTTAAATATTTATAACAGTTTTTACGGGTTAAACAGTATGAAAATGAAGACAGTCTGAAAAATTTCATATCAGAGCTTATTGATTCTAAAGATCAGAATTTCTTTGAGACAAGCATCTATGCATTAAAATCTCGTTGGGAAAAGTGTATTGAAGCAAATGCTGCATATTTTGATTAAAGAAATAGCTTTTGAAAAGAGATATGCAGTTTTACATATTCATTTAAAAAGCGGACATTTCATACGCACCAACCTAATATTTGAAGAAGATGGTAGGATTGTAGAATTTAAAAACCGGTTTTGTAATATTCTGCTACATACGTTTCGTGGAATGCGATAGATTGTCATTTTATTTTAATTTATAAATAACAATTTATAATCGACACCAAACACGTAATTTCAGTTTTATGAAACGTTGTCTAACAGAATACAAATTTGCATAAATTCCCGCGATCTAATTATGCTGCATAATGAATTGAAGCGTGTGGTGGTGATTTAATTTGCATATATTTCATTCTAAGTTATGCGTTAAAATTATAGTGTGAAATGCGTGAAGTATCGCACAGATTTAATTACCGTAATCAATCACACAGGCAGCTTTCATCACTAGAATATGATAAATAAGTGCGCGTTATTTCTACATATTGCGCATCAGAAGCTCTTCCACTACGTAAACTTTTAGAAAAAACAGGAAACCAGTCTCCAGTCCCTGTGTCTCGAACCTGAATCTTGAGATTTGTAGCTGATCAGTTTTTGCACACACCCACAGGGTTCCTCGACTTTTCCCAATCTCCATACGAATATAGTCTGGAAGGTTCTGATTCCATAATTCGACCATCCTGCAATGACATTCGCCTTTGAATGTCCGTCACAGTGTCATCATCGTCTTTGTAAAGGGTGTACCAAAATTAACGCAAGATTTGAATTTGCCGCCATTTTTGCAGTAAATTTTTGGCAATCCTGAAAAAAGAAGAATTTGACAGCTGAGAGTTTAGGGTTAGTAAAAATGGAGCGTTATACGATACAACAACGTGTTTTCATTATTGAACAATATTTCAAAAATAATGAAAGTTTGGCGACCGCAGTTCGAAAATTTTATATAAAATATGGTGAAAATAGTGTTTTAACCGCGTCAACTGTGAAAAGATTAATTGAAACATTCAGGGAGACTGGATCAGTTGGAGCTGGATCAGTTGGAAAAATAAGCCGTTCAAATGTCAATATCGAAGCAGTGCGTGAGAGTGTTGATGAAAACCCAGGAACATCAATTCGGCATCGTGGACAAGAATTGCAAATTTCAAGAAGCTCTCCACAGCGTATACTCACAAAAGATCTGTGTCTCAATGATTACAAAATTCAATTAACACAACAACTGAAGCCTAATGACCGTGAACAGCGAAGAGAGTTCGTGGAATGGATTATTGAACAGCAACAAGTGGATGCTGATTTTTCGAGCAAAATCATCCTAAGCGATGAAGCACATTTTCACCTTGATGGCTTTGTTAATCGCCAAAATTGCCGTGTTCGGGGTTCGGAGAACCCACATGTGATTGTCGAACAACAAATGCACCCACAACGTGTCACTGTTTGGTGCGGATTTT